>JBAMBO010000031.1:0-95359 GCA_037044535.1 Lordiphosa magnipectinata | reverse complement strand
AATTATACACATGCTTTATACAAAAAATTTCAAAAGAAAATATAACATACAAAAAATTTCAAAAGAAAATATAACATATCTAATTGCTAGAGGTTTTAAATAGTACTCGACTATGACTATATGTCGTCAGTCGGAGAATTCGCTTCTATTACTTTGTTGAGTTTTGTTTTATTTTATTTGAGGGTTCCCTAGATACCATACAAAAAGTCTTACTACACCCTGCTTCCCCGCTCGTCGCGAGATACAGGATCGTTGGGACCTAGTGTCGGATTAGGGGCCCACCAAATTTCTTTAGTTTATATTATTTGTGTTGTTGTGTTTTAAAAATATTCCGCCAAAATCCGTTTCCTATACTGGGTGGCCTGTTGCAGAAACTCTACTAAGCCCTTCCAATTAGTGTCGCTCGCATCATTTAAAATGTCTCTAATCTGAGTTGGGCTTAAGACAGGTTGGCTAAAACATAAAATTCTGTGCTCTCGTAGTATTGGACATCTACCCAGAAAATGATTTATGTCCTCTACCTCATTTGTGTTGCACAATTCGCATTTACTAGTTGGTCCTGTAATGAATCTGTTTCCATTTAAGAGTATCATGTCACTTCTTGCCTTAATAATCCATGACACTGCTCGGGTATCTACTTGTGCATATTTTTTGCCGACGGTATGGTCAAGTTCTCGGTAAATTCTCCATTCGCTTCTTAATTTTTGCTGCACGAGTTCTGTAAGTCTGTGTCTCTTAAGCTCCGCTAATAGTGCAATGCGATTGACATTCCATAAGGTCTCGTTGCCCCAGTTCCACTCTATGTTATGCAATGAGCTCAGTGTGAATAGCTCTTTTGCCCAGAATACATTTTTATCCAATACCAACTGCGACAGGATTCGTGGCAACCTATGGCTATCATATATAAACAGAGTTTTGTAGATATACCGAAGGTGCTGGTCCAGCATGTAGAATCTGCTACCGTATCTATCCGTATCTAGAGCAAGTGAATAGTGTGGCGTTGTTTGTGGCAGGTTATAGATACGCTTAATGAAAAAGGCTTCCAGCTTATCCACTTCCTCATGTTGGCCATAGCCCCAGACTTGCGCTCCGTAAGCTTGTATTGCCCTACACACGGCTTCATAAATTTTCCACTTCATTTCAGCGGAGACATTGTTTTTGGCGAGAAGGCTCTTCCAGGTTATGTTGATGCTTAGCTTTGCAGCCGCAGTTCTTGCTTTAACATGCTTCTTGAAATTTAAAGTGGGCGTCAACATAACTCCTAGATATTTGTACTCAGGTACAATCTTTATGGGTTCACCCTGAAATGTCCACTTTTCATTCTTTGCAAGGCGCCCTCCTTTCCTGAATACCATTATTTCCGATTTGGCCATATTCACTTCCATATTCCAAGTCTGACAATAAATTTCCAGGCGATCGATCATTTCCTGCAGTACAATGACTTCATCAGCCATTATAACTATGTCATCCGCATATAATAAAAGGCGTATATTTTCACTTCCCACTGTTAGGCCGCCACCTATGCTATCATGGAGATCGTCTAGGAAGAGCGCAAACAAGAGAGGCGACAGTAGACAGCCCTGCCTCACTCCGATATTTGTTTCGAAATAACCAGATAGCTCCGTGCCTGTCCAGACTGCCACATTCGTGTTTGCATAAATATTCTCCAGCACATTTAGGAATTTGGTCGAGACTCCCATCGAATACAATTTGTACATCAAAAGCTTCCTTGGGATTTTATCAAACGCAGCACGAAAGTCGACAAAGAAGGCGTATATTTTCTTTCTCTCCTCTTGTTTCAGATACACTATGGATATTAAGTTGTATATGTTGTCCACAGTCGAATATCCTTCTCGAAATCCGGCCTGATACTCTTTTAATTTGTCGTGACACTTAACCCAATTTGATAGTCGACTGTTCAGAATGCCCATAAAAACTTTCGCTATGCAATTTATAAAGGAAATCCCTCGGTAATTTTGTGGCAAGTCTGGGTCACCTTTTTTGAAAATTGGGAATACTACACTCGATGTGCAAGTTTCTTCAATTCTTCCTGTGTCCAGCATGTCATTATAGACTACAGCCAGTGAGTCTATGAAGGCCATCGGGGCATTTATATAGAATTCATATGGTATTCTATCTTCTCCTGGTGCTTTGTTTAGCTTTACATGATCCAGTATTTTCAATATTTCGGTCCTGGTTATGTGCATATCCAACAAATCATCTGTTGCAAAGGTCCTCACAAAAATAATATCCGCTGCAGTTTGTACTGGGCTCAGTAGATTTTGGAAATAGCTCTGAAAATCGGTCGCTGAGATGTTGTTTCCTGTCTGGAAGTGGCTATTTTTGAGCTCTCGTGCCACTTTCCACCATCCTTTGCTGTCTTTTACCTCATCCAACTTCTCTCCCAGTTGCTGCCAGTACTTAGTTCTTTTTTCCAAGCAGAGGAGTCGGTATTTCTTGTTATTTTCGACATAGGCCTTTCTTATATTCTCATCTCCCGATGTTACAGACTTATTAAGCAGCTTCAGAACTTTCTTACGCTCCAAGAAGCAGTCCAAATCGAACCATTTCTGTTTACTTTTGAATTTTGGCTCTGTTGGCGTAGGGACAGCAGATTTTATAACCTCTTGTAGTTTGCCTAAACTTAGGCAGTTCGCGTCCAACTGCATCGCTGTCAATGATGTCGTAACTTTGCAATGAAAATGTTCAGCCAAAGATGGTCTCCAGATGTATTTTGGAAGCAGGTTCAGTTTTTTAGTGCTATCTTTTCCGTGTAAAGATATTTTTAATCTCAGAGGCAGGTGATCCGACCAACTCTGCCTCTCCACACTAAAATCTGCTATATTTGGCAAAGCATACTGCGATGCTGCCACAATATCATTTGTCGACCTGCCTACCGTGCTTATGTAGGTAAAATCACCAAGTTTGTCTCCTTTTGTTAGTCCATTGAGCACGATAAGGCCTTTATCATCACTAAATTCCATGAAATATTTCCCATTGCTGTCCTCCACTTTATCTCTTGCTTTTCGACCTGACGAGTTTCCAAGGGAAGGCATATCCAGACCTTCAGGCATTTCTTGAGCTAGTTCACCTATCCTAACATTTAGATCTCCAATTATAATGGGGTTTTCAGGTTGATGCTCAGCAAGGAAGTCTTCCACTTTACGAAAATCGTTTCTCCAATTGGTGCCTCTTATGTACGACGCTACTAGAGTAAGGCTCGTTTGCTGCGTTCTCAATGTAAGTGCTTGTAATCCGTTTTCGTTTATTCTTTCGTATTTAACGCCAAAGTCCTCTAAACTGCCATTGACCCCTAAGAGCATACCTCCAATTCCTCTGCCAAAATTTGCGAATCTGACAGCAGGCGTCCAAAATGTTTTAAATCCGCTAAAATACTTGGAAAATTTTGATATATTTTCTTCCATCACATGCGTTTCTATAAGGATAAATATTTCAAAGGACTTTACATATTCGAAGAAACGAGTGTCTAAAATTTTGTTTTCTAGGCCGTGTATATTGTAGGATAATATGTTTATTTCAAGATTGAATTTATTTGCTTTTTCTGTGTTATTTTTATAATATGAGTTATTTAAGTGTATGGTATTTGCTTTTTCTTGTAATCTCCGACTGACCCCTCTTAGTTTTTTGTCTCTAAATGTTGTAAAATTTCATAAAAATTTAAATTTATTTTAAGACCATCCCCATATATTTGCTTAAGAACCTGCTCAGCATCGCTCCTCTGGCTCATGAGAACTCTGTCTTTGTTCCAGTAGAACCATTTCCCTTCAATTTGCATTCTATCGTTGCGAATCTGGACTCTCCTGTTTTTATTAAAGCTTAAGAGATCCTTGCGTATTGCTAGCATTGCTTTCTTTTGCAGAAGCCGTTCGCTTGTGAGATCCTGTTCTATAGATATCTGCGTTCCTGCTAGTCTTTTGGTATGTTTGAGAAAGTCATGGACCATTGTTGACGATCCTAATTCCACCAGTATGCCCATTTTTCCTTCCGACTCGTACAGTTTTCTTGCGTGCTCAATGGTTACTCGGGAAGGTATTTTTAGCGTATTTCTTGCCAACAGATTGAACGCCTCATAAGCTGATTCCTTTGCCTCAATGCCTTTGATGATGATATTTCGCCGTTTGATCGCCTCCTCCATAAGTGATATGCGCCGGTCTGCAGCATCTTTACTAGCTTTGATTAGCTGCTATCTCTTCTCGAAGCTCTTGGTTTTCAGCTGCAAGTTGATCTGTTTTAACAGCCACTTCATTTATCCGACCCACGGCGTCCTCAAGATCCTGTTTGGTCACCATATCCTTAAACTTTTCATCAAGTGTGCATTCCACAGTTTCTTTCATAGCCTGCATAAGCTCTTGGACTGTCATCCTAGATACAAGCTGGTCAGGAGATGTCTCTGAGTGTGGACGCTTAGCAAGCGATTTCGTTGGCGTTCTTTTTAAAGGCATTTGTGGTAGTTTTCTTGTTTCGCCTAGAAGTATGCTTCAGCTTTCTATTGCTTTGTAAGCTTAACACAGCCCTTTGTTGACAACAGCTGTTTGATTATAAGCTGGGGTCCAAAGTCCAAAGCTCGAGGTGTTTGTCGTGGATGTTCAGCTGGCCAGACTTTTGTTGTTGTTTGAGACTCACTGCGTTTGGTTGTTTGTGTTGCTTTTGGGTGCTCCGCTTGCCAATATTGACTCAGGTTGCCGCCAGATGGGAGTTGGCTCAGGTTGTGTTTCGCCGGTGGTACTTCAAGCTCTTGCGTCGTGTCTCCGTCAACTTCCAGTAGCCACAGCTTCGTCACACAATAATTTAAAACCAATTTTAAAAATTTTTCGCGGGATCACTAACTAAGCACAGCTTCTTCCTTCCAGGGTTGTCGAGTCTCTCAAGCAAATTAAGAAATGATTAAAGGAGCAACGTTTGAGGAACGAAGTAAAAATTGTTAAGTACACTCCTACATCCATATCGCCAGAATGTTAATTATTTACACACAGAAAAAGTTGACAGAGTTATAGTACAATCGGGATAGAGTTTATACAGATTTCTACTTAATACAAGTACAAGTAATCTTGCACTACGAACTAATAGAGTATGTCATCGCTTAAGGTCACCATACTTTGAACATAGTTGACGAGCAATTGACCAACTGAACACTTGAGCAACTGAAGCGAGCACTTCGAAAGTAAAAAGAGGGAACATCCTTTATCCAACACTAGCTTTAAAAGTTAATTGGTAAACACGTTTAGATTCTATCATTTTCTCGTTCTTGGTTCGGGTTAAGGTTCGGTCAGAAATGTATCTGACATGTGTTACATGTGTACCTAAGAAATCGTAAATTTTGTACTTGTACCAAGTTTTTTTGTATTTACCATAATATTAACACCGCTTGTACTTGGCTCAAGTAAAAACTATTTATACAATCTTAAGTAAAGATCACCACCACAATATATGCTCACAAAAGACACCTTCGATACCAAACTTTGTTTCCCTGTGACCCTTTAGAGAGCCTGACCACTGACTACATATTGTGTGTTGCCTTCCCAAAAGAAATTAAATCAATGTTGCACGCGCTCCCGCTATGAATATTCACATACCAAGTGCAAGAGGTGCCTGTACCTGGCATCGGAGTGTGCTTTTAATTTCCATATTACTTGCGTTCTTGGAATTTATCATCGTGGAACCAACAAACATTTGGATAGCTCCACACCGCCGCACACATATGCAAAAGCAAAACTAAATAAATTGCATAATCCACAAAACAAATTGGGAAAATGCAAACCGAATCCCAAACAATGAGCGAAACGCTACCAAGGTTTGGAGGTTTTTGGTATCCATAAAATTATTTGTTGTTGGTTGCCTGGAGTCCACAAATATTTATGGCAAATAACTCAACTTTTGCTAATTGCATATTTGGTGTTCATTAGGGGTATCAATGAAAGAGTTGCACATGGGGTTCAGCGGCCATTTGGAGCGAAAATTATGTGTGTTTTGTGGGCGAGTAGTGAGGGGGGTTTTCAATTCTTCAATACACAACACATGCATAATGCAAATTAATATTTTTTCTCTTTTATATGCACTTAAAAAAGAAAACTCCTGGCAAAAAATGGAAAACAAAAATAATAATAAAATGAAATGAGAAAAATGTATAGAAAAAACAAACGAATTTGAAATATACTGATATAATTTGAATTTAAAACAATACATTTTTTGATATAACAAGAGAATGCTCAAAAAAGGGAAAGACTGGCATTTAAAGTTTAAATAATCGGACCTGTTCCGAATTTCGACTCGATTTTCGTGCAAACGTTAGTATTTTTCACAGAAATTTAATAACGTTGTATTGAAAGTGAAAAATATACTTACGGTTACTAAATCAGGTATTAAGGTTGCTCAATGCCAATTGCGTTCAGTTCGAGAAATTACAATGGGATATAGTAACCACAGATTAGCTCGTCACTTACTTATAAAGTTATACAACTTGAATTCGAAATACAATCGATTACAAGAAAATCGACTAGGAAAAACATTGCATTAATTACACAAAGCAACAAAATCAGACTTTTTCCAGTATATTGAAGGGTCGGTGTTGATTCTAAATGATTTTCGTGTGCTGAACACGAATCTGTTTTCAGAAATGGTCCATCACGTCGAGATTTTTAGTAATTTGAGCTTAAAGTTTCAAAAAGCCTATTTTGACCCTTTTCAGAAGCGTTTTGTGGGGAACATATACTTTAGTTTTGACTTTTTTTTGATATTATCGTAAATTACTATTTCTTAATTTTAAAATAAACTATAAAAAATGGTTTGTACTGTTTTTTTAAGCGAAGATATACCATTTAGAAAACATAGTCTCAGCTCGATAGATTTAAAACTGAGAGACTAGTTTGCGTAGAAACTGACGGACGGACCAAGCTCAATCGACTCAGCTCGTCGCCCTGATCAAGAATATATATTTTATGGGGGCGGAAATGAATACTTCTATGCGTTGCAAACTTCTGGGCAAAGCCCAGGTGGACGATTAGACTTAAAAGTGATTTTGAACAAATAATGCGAAACTCCATTACCAAACAAGAAAAATTAATCTTAAATTCAAAAATCCATTACCAATGATTTGCAACATTAAACTAAAGTAAATATTGTGAATTCTAGTAAGGAAACTAACAGTAGTAAGCAGGGCTACAAACCGGTTTTGAACCGAACCCGTTCGAACCCGGAATTCCGGTTTTTTTTTACAGTGAACCGAACCACGAGGACGAAACTAGATGAACCCGAGCCCATTCCGAACCCATATGCGCCAATCTAACCAACTGGGTGCATGCTACGGCAGAAACATGACAGCCGAATTGTCCAGCAACAAACGTACATACATTCATACAAACATAAGTGTGTTGCTGTTGGCAGCGTTGCCAATTGAGCTATTTTTCCCGCCAGATATAGCTATTTTGTAAGCTCGAAAGCCGGAGTCTATTCAGTTCTGCCGGTCACTGCAATTCTAGCTAATTATTTGACATTGTTTAGCTATTTTAAATTAATCTATGTTAAGTTTCAGCATTTTTAACAGTAGATATTTGGTGGAAAAAATAGCTAAATTGACAACACTAGCAACGCGCCCAAAATTGGAAGACTACTTTAAGGCATTTTTGATCAAATTATTATGAAAAAAAGTTCCAAGTGTGGTGAATAAACACAAATCGATGCTCAATTTTGTGAGTGAAAGACTGATAGAAGTGCATACGAGAAAGCATAATCAATATTTTGCAGAATCAGCAAGTTTGGAAAACATATGCGTGTACATATCTACATTCATGCACACAAGCATTGTGTCAGTAATCTAGACTGCTCGATAATTGGCATAAATGTCCGAATTTTTTTGGAGGGCGGACTGAAGATTTATACATTAGCAATTAAGGAAGTCCATATCCAGCACAAGAGTGCCAATCTCACGTCAATTATAATCGACATTTTACAGTCTTACAATGTATTTATGCGTCAGGTGTATGTATACCTATTGTATTGTAATTTTATATATATTGGGTAAGACGTGCAACGAACCAAGGTTCGAACCAAAACCAAAGCCCAAAAACCTCGAACCTCAAATTTTCGAACCTTAACCGTTGTTAAATTTTGGTTGGAACCTGCAAGCCGGAGGTTCCGAAAAATTTTTTGGGCTTGCAGCCCTGGTAGTAAGTTTCACTCTGAATTTCTGATATACTTTTATAGAAGCTTACACCAAAAATTTGAAAATCATAAGCATCGCTATAATTTTTGAGTGCAAAACAAAGAGTCGAAAGTTTTTAAATTTGCTGAGAATACATACTTGTGTTAGAAATTCCCTGAACTCCGACCATTGTTGCTAGTTTGATATACTTCAGCACAATCACTCTTACAAAACAAAGAGACTCTTCCTTTTGGTTAAGCAAAATTGATATACAAATTCAATTCTAACAGCTCTTGAACACTTTTCACTGACGTTGTGTGCATATTAAAATTTCGTTACATTGATATCCTCCAGCGGCTTTAAAAACAATAACAAATTACTTTTTTAATGCCTCAGTAGTTGTAAGTGGAATGAGTTCTTTGTGTGTCTGTTTTTTGTGGGTGTATGTGTGAATTTGTGTGTTTGACAAACGATTCTGCTTGTTGCGGGCTGGAAAAAAATATTTTTCCCTATTAAACCAAAAGCCATGATGACGCTGGTTCTACCTGGTGAAAATCGATTAAGCTTTTTGGGAAATAGTTGATTGTTTGTTACTGTTGTTGTTGTTGATTGAAAACAGGCAAAAATGGAGAGCCGTTGAAGTTGAAACAGACCATAGCCAACATGTTTCAGTTTATCTGTTTGGGTTTGTCTGTCTCTCCCTATCCAGTTGCTCCTTTCATTCTTTTCTGTATTCGCTTAACCGATTATGCCCTTTTAGCTTCACCCAAGCAACACATTCACTTTTTCATTCATTTATTGTTTAAAATTTTCAAGGACACACAACTTTTGATGAGCTCCTGTAAATGGCATTCGCAGCGCTTTTCCCAGGAATTCAATATTTTGTGCATGTATTAAATTACTAAAAGGGTTTTTCACTATCCTTGCTCTATAGTTATATGTCCAGCTGCTAATACATATGCGTCCACATAAGTGAATATAGAAATAAACAAAATTTTTTACGTTTGATGGAAATAAGAGAGAAAAGGAGAATAGACTTCTTCGAATCTTCGAATGTAAATGGCAAATAAATTAAATTAATTGCCATGTCTCAGCATTGCATGAAATTGAGTTATAACATTTAGTTTAAGATGAGAGTGACCTCAATTTATTTGCCAATATGCAATAAAATCAATCCCTTTTTTGCATCTCACACAAAATCATCCATTTGTATTATGACAAATTAGAATTTTATGACAATTGCTGCATGGGGTTTAGTCTTGAAATTTTATTTATTACTAGTTGTACCGTTAGAATTTAAAACAAATCAAATCTTTATGATAATCTAAACTCAAAGTCAAATTTAGCAAATTTTGTGGACTTTTCGATCTTCCTTTCTATCTATTCACCCGTGTTCATGGTTGTTTCAACTAAAAGAAAATTGAGTAGTTTCCGTTGGTTTTTAACATCCCGTCTATTTACCCGTCTTCCTGATAATCAAAACTCATTATAAAATTTTGAAAGTTTCTCTGTTTAATCTGTCTGTTTAATCGACTTCATGACAATCTAAACTTAGAAGAATTTTGCCATTTTCGAGATTTTTTGGAACAATCATTCAGCTAGCGGTTTGAAATACAGCTCACTATCGATTTTCACACCTACCAAATATACACAAGAAAATGTTATAAAAATTGGTCAAGCCGTTTCGGAGGAGTGCAAACACAAACACTATGACACGTGGTTTTTAATGAAGTCAAGTTTTCCAGATTTCAGCATTGCCATTTAAGCGGTTCTACAACAAAAATAGATGATCAATCATCATCGATTTTGCAGAAGGATGTAAGAAGCTTATTTTTGTATGGCGTTTCATTAAATAGTTTTAATACGGTTCAAGCTAGAACATTTTCTTTCTAGGCTAATGCATACACTCAGAAAATTATTTTTCTATATTTAAAAAAATCGGCCTAGAATCGAAGTCGCCTTAAAATTTAGAAAAAATGAATGAACTAAAAATGAATTTTTTAGAAAAAACATTCTAAAATTTAGAAAAATTTATTTTTTCCTAAAGTTTTGCGTGTATTTGCTTTATTGCCTTTTCAAATATTTGGAGTAATTCCGCTTTTGATTTTAGAAAATATTTGTTACAAATTTAAGGTATTTTACCCTAAAATTAAGAAAATAAACCCTAATTTTAAGAAAGTTTTTCTAAAAGAATATAAAAAAATAAAGAAAAAATGCTGCTACGGTGACTTGATCCCAGGCCTCGCCCAACTGCGTATTTTCTTAAGTATGGTTTTGACGATGAGGGGAGGATGATGATTATATGGGATGGTAGGGGGGATCAACCACCTTCGGTGGTGTCGGGGTCCGGTGATCGTCTCTCCTGTGAGGGGGGGCCCTCATTTTTTGGAAATATTGACCTGAATTTTAAAACACAATTTCTATTTTTTAGAAAATTTTCTTAAAAATAAGGCTAGTAGCAAATGGCCCTTTTTTAGGGCGATTTTCTAAAAATTCGGGCGAAAATGTCATGTTAGGGCTATTGGTTTTTTGAGTGTATACTTAGGAATTTTAATATATTTGGAATATTCTCGTTTTGGCTGTTAATTAGCGCTTCCAACGAACTATTGGGTTGAGAATTGAATCTTCGCATTAAATATTTCACGCACATTTTTAGCTCGATGAGATTAGCAGCTGGCCCATTTACTAGAAATTCTTTGTTGGAAATCGAAAGTTTCGACAAATTTACTGACGTCTTTGTCTATATGGCCTTTGTTCTGTTTCTGTCTTAATTTCAACAGATCCAGCCATTTTTTTAAAACTTCGTAGCTTTCCCGAATCTCCGATAGTTTTCTATACAAGTCTATCCAAAATATTATATTTTTCTAACATGTTCCTTGCCCCATCGTACTCTTGACCAATCGGAATTGAAATATCTAGTCCGAAACTTTAAATATTTTCGACCTAAACTGTAAAATATGAACTCGACTTGAGTTTTTGCGATCTCAAAAAATTCTTGAAGTGTGAACATTGTACTACAAATGACTAAAACGGTTTATGCACTGTTTTTGGTAACGATTGTGCTCATCTTAAGTCCAATGTTCTCGGTTTTTTCCACTGTTTTTTTCCCACTGCCATCACGGATACCGACAACGTGTCTTATGTGTAATAAATAAAGATACCTAGCGGGAAGTAAAGATGCTTTCGAATCGTGTTTATCGCTTAAATTGTCTTAGCATCTTAGACTAGACGAGGGAAGACAAAACAACAGATTGTGTTTAAGAAGCTGAAACTCTTCCAGATAACATGTCCCAACCATCTAAGGCACAACAATGAATACTCTGCTCTGCTTGACTGCCGCCTCCAGTTTGACAACGAATTTATTATAAAAAAAGGCAAGAGATAAAAAAAAACTTGTATCCTTTTGTAGCGTGTAACCAATATTCAGCTATGCACAGACAAAGGTATCGAGCAGTTGCACGTCATGATATCCGGCTCTAGCTCGTCGGCTTTGGGGGTGGAGGTCTTGCTGATACCAATATGTCTCCTTGTTACATTAATATGATTAGAAAAATAACGTGCTGCGACAAAATAAAAATGCTAGAGAAGTTAAGATCGGTAGAAAACAGACTAATTCGGATCACCTACAAAAGTGTGAGAGAAAGAGAGGGAAGAAGAAAGGAGAGAAAGAGAGAGAGAGAGTTTTGGTGTGCGAAG
Organism: Lordiphosa magnipectinata; assembly: GCA_037044535.1. Taxonomy (NCBI): domain Eukaryota; kingdom Metazoa; phylum Arthropoda; class Insecta; order Diptera; family Drosophilidae; genus Lordiphosa; species Lordiphosa magnipectinata. Next base: position 83,505 of record JBAMBO010000031.1, on the reverse strand, counting down.
CCACAGGTGGAATCGTGGTCGCATGTTGCCCACCCTACCTTAGATCACCGGCCTCAGAATACATCTGGGTGATCCCTTAGAAAAATACCCTACGACGGCGAGAACGTTAGCTTGAGTTCATACTCCATTTAGTTCAGATTCATTATAAACTTTAATTCAGGATAATAATATTTAAGGCTACAAAAGGATTCCATTTCGGAGTAAGATATATAAGATAATATAAAAATAGAGGACTAAATCCTAATAAGGAACATAATGGCAAATTTGGATTAACGTTTTAGATAAGTATGTATATGTAAATTTAGTTTTAAATTAATTCAATTGATTTTATAAAGTAGTATTTCATTTCTTTCTTTTCAATTTACTTTACTTTACTTTTAAGCTTACTTCATTTAATTTACTTTAAATCAAAAATTTTAATTTATTTTTAAGTTAACTTTAATTTAATATCGATTTAATTTATTTTCAAATTCGTTTCAATTCTTGCTTTCATAACGGGGGTTCACTGTACCATTGATTTTTCTTTGATTTTTGAATATTCAAATCTTTCTTTTAGAAATTTAATAAAAATTTAAGAAAACGGAAGATTGATTTTTACTCGGTAAACTTTCGATCAAAAAAAAACAAAACTCAATATTAAACAGACCAAAGGTGTATAAATGCATATCTCACTTTTTGCATATACATATGTGCAAATAATTAATTTGGCTTACAACACTCACTCAAATTTCCAGCGACGAAAGATCGATCTCCCGGCGATGAATTCTGTAACTAAAAATTAAATTAGATATATGCATTTCTACCTGCTTGTATGTTTTCATTTCTTTTCGTTTCGTATTATTTTTTCTGTTTTACAGAACCATTACTTTAGGACTTTCTTTAATTTTCACTTTGGTTCAAAATGGCGGTAATTCTTCTCTTACTTCTTCATACTTTTATTCTAGGTTATAAAGAAAAATCAAATAAAGAAAACCAAAAGGAAATGAAAACGTAAATTAAACTTCAAACACTATAGAATATTTCGATAAGCAGATTTAATTATAAATCCATGGAAACAGCTCGAGCGGGATCAATTATAGCTGGGGATCAAATTCACTTGGACACGCTCGAGGCAAAAGACTTCTTCTTGAGGTTGTTTGCTCCGCTGAGGCTAAGCTGTATGCTTAGATCAACATCTCAGCAGAATTTATGGACTCTTGGTTGGTTAAGTCCGAACTGTAGGTTAGGGCCGAAAAGTAGGTTAGAGCTGAACTCTGAAGATCAGGCCAATAAAGATGATTATGGGCGACTAAAGTTGGTTATGGAAGCCCAAAGATGATTAGGCCACGCTCAGGTGTTTAGTCAGCACTCAATTAGGCTTCCACTGGCTGGCTGTATACAGATAAACGCAGCCTGCGTTTGGTGGTTAGGTCCGGCTTGGCCGTGGCAGCTCTGCCTGGAGCCGAGCCGGCTGGATTCTGCAATTGCAAGCACCTAGGGCCGGGTGCAGACTCAATCCGCTTCAACCAATCCAAAAATATAAACCAGAGATCCACCAGAGATCAAGATGCTGGCCGCGGTGAGACCTGGTACACAAACTTTTATCAGTAGGTGTGTGGGCAGACGAAACCCTAACTCACCCAAAGCAATAATCAACACGCGCACTGATTTCCTTTTAGTGGATTAATTAACGCGTATTAATTAATATTCTTAAACACACTTCAATATTTTCTCGAATTTTCTCAACATAAAATCTCGCACTCAAAAAAATTACTTCTGTTCGGTTTGGCGGTGTGGTTAAGAAAGAACGAGAGAGAACGGAAGCTCTGTGTAATAGCTTTGGCGACAATTGTAAATGTCAAACAAAAGCTTTTAATTACATTTGATGACGATAATTATCTATATCCACATGCTATCAGCTGTTTTAGCTTTTAAGCCAGTCTCACGTAAAGACCAAAAAAATAGTATTGCCTGCTTTTAGGATGACCTTTTTATTTGCCTTCCCAAAACCGTTTGCATACTTTTACATCCAAACCCAATATGAACGTTTTATTTAAACCAAAAGAAACGCTTCAGGCGCCGCTACACTTTATCTGGTAAATGCACGTGATGTGCATTTCAATATCATTTGCTGTTTACACATTTAATCAGCTCTTTTGCAAAAGGTGTTGTCTCATTTTAGATCCAATTTTAGTGTTACTTGGCTGGAAATAATCTCTTTGTTTTCTTTAGTCTGCCCTGTCTCGGCCATTGTCAACGCTATTTTTGTCCAGTTTTTGGTCAGTCACCAAGCCAGACAACACAGCATTGGCCTCCCAAGCAAAAATTCAACTGACTTGCAAACATGGAGACTCCCTGGACTCTTGTGTACTCTATTAGTAGCCTGTCATAATCTATCCAAGTTGTGTTGTTGTTGCCGTATTTTTTTGGAATTATAATATCATGGGTTCTCCCTCAATCAGCTTTTGTTGTAGTTGTCTTGACTCTTCATTCTTGTATATATTTTCTTTTTGTGTGTTTTTTCTGTGTGGCAGGCGTTAACCTTCTATTGTCTTTTGACATTTGATGGGCTGTTTGAAGTGCGGACTTAGGCGGGGGAATGGGAGCGACGTTTGCAACAAATCGAAGGCCATTAAAGAATTTCGATTTGCTTAAAATTTGTGACACAGTGTAAAAGGGCAAAGAAAGTAAAGTATTACACAAAAAACAGCAAAATATGTCCAATGCTTATAGAAAGTTCATAAAATGTATGAATATTTCGGAGTTTTTAAATTACATCTCAAATTTTCTTATTTAAAAAAGAAAACCTTAGTCTTCGCAAAACCAAACACGAGAAATTGAAAAAAAATAACTTGAGTCTTTAAGAAGCTTTTCGGTAGACTTCGAGTTTTTTTAAGATTTTATTCTATATCTTTCAAAATATATAAGTACATTTGAATCTGTACATTCCTTGTCTGAGTTCTAACATGATATGGTTAAAAAATACCTCAGTTTAATTTGAGTTGGCTGTCAAAAAACCTCATATGAGAAACTTATATGGCGTATTTTTCAAATTATTAGAACATTGTTTGAGCTTCTCAGATTGACTAGTACACTCTCTGGGTAATTCATATGAAAAACTCAAAAAAGATATCAAACAAGTGAAAATGAAGCTAAGCAATATTTTCATAAGCCATGAGAATGCTTTTTATAATAAACACAATCCCAAGTTTAAGTATACACTAGAAGTTTTTCTCTCAATTCATATTTTATTCCATTCTGCCACAACTCTAACTATACCAAATGGCCAAGAGAAATTCTCTTAATTCTGATTATAACATTAAAGTAATTTGTGGGAGATACAAATTTTTCACTTAGCTCACAAGTACCTACTATTTTCTCCAACATTGTCTACCAAAACTCCGTCTATTCTATATAACTTAAAAAAAGAAGTACAAGAAAATATTAATAAAAATCGTGTATGCCCGACGGCGCATTTTATTACGGTTTTGGTAAACTATTTTTACCGTTGTTGTTGTATTTTAATCCCCACAACCACATCAAGATTAAAGCGCCAAACAAGCAATGAAATCAAATAAACCAAAAAGCGAAGGAAACAGCGAAAAAATAGTGTGTGTCACACATAATTTATTTTTCGCTACTGAATTGTCAATTATTTGTGGTAATTTATTGAGTGAGAAATTTATGTGTGTGTGGGTGAGTGTTTGCTTATAATTAATTTAAATATAATTCATTTCCACCATGAGAGAAAAAGAAAGAGAGGGTGATAGAGTCCGAATTGGAAACAGTTTTGTTCTGCTGAGCGGTTCAAACAAATTAAGCGACTTCGTATTGTTTGCTCATCAAACACACACTTCCATGAGCTTCCTGGCCAGGCTGGCGGGCATTATCTTTACAGCTGCAACAGTTTGCCTACAATATGTAATGACTTAGCTCAACGATGTTAATTAATGTTTTCATCTTCATTTAATCAATACATATACAGACTTACATACACAGTCCTACAAGGATATGCAGCAGCAGTTGGCTGCTGATGTTGGCAGAAACTCAACTTGACTCAACTGTCGGTGTAAGCGAGTGTCTGTGTGTGTGTGTGTGTTAAAAGCAAGGATTAAAACCGAAACAAATATCGGTTTCCATTATGGTTACGGTCATTAAAATCAAATTGTTTCGGTTACGGTTATCTGTTTTTATTTCGGTCTGGTTGCGATTCGGTTACAAGATAATCGTTTCGGTTTCCGGTTTCAAATGCGTCGAGACGTCTATGCTCAGGTGTGTGTGTAAGTATGGGTTTTTCCTGAATGAGTCAAGTGGGAGTTCAATTTATACCCAGTGAATTGACATTTAAGAGTGGTACGGAGACGCTGAGAATTTTTGCGGAGCCCATCTAATTAGATAGCTCAGGAAATCCGCTCACGAAAATTATCAGAGCGAGTACGGAGCAACCAACAATTCGCTCTGACAATTTGCATGGACCTGCCAACTCGTTATTTTGAAAACAGCTGATATAGAAGCTGACAAAGAATACCAAAAAATAGTCTGAGAGCTGGACAAACAAGTGGAGCTAATCAAAGTGTTCGAGTCGAAACCAATTTTATGGAATCTGGCCAATAAAAAGCATTTCGATACCGGCAGCTGCATCACTTGTGGCGGAGAATCATTCTCTGTATGCTTCTCCCGGTATGCCATTTGCCCAATGTATGCAAACCACCCGTGTCTAAACCTTCGTGGTCTCCACAGCCCGCGAAACGGCCCTACGGCCAACGGCCAAGCAGCCTTAAAGTCTTCACAGCCCATTATAGTAGTGGCTCCTGTGGTAGCTTCAGTTGCTACAGTCTAGTGTGACTTCCATTTTCAATTTTATGCACTCTTTTATTTTATTTGAACTGCTGATTTCTGGCTGTTGCCAGGTCACACTACATTGTCAGAGCGGCTCTGGAAATTATCAAATATTTTCCGCTCCGCAAAAATTGTCAGCGTCTCCGTACCACGATTTAGGGTGAAAATAAATACAAATAATACAATTAAATATAAAATCTAAAAAGAAAACTGATCATGTTCTCGGCTGTAAAATGTCTTTTCTCAAGACGTTAATTTTTAAATTTTTGGAAATAGAACCAACTGTATACAATGGGAATATATCGCATTGCGATCGGCTCATAAGCTTGCGCTGAAGAATATATGTATAACCTGCGCTTAAAATCAAGTGCACGAACTTCATTCTTGTAAGTTGCTAAATTTGGAAATAATAATTGCTAGAAAAAGCTACAAACAAAAAAAGGGAGTCTAAATATAGTTGCTAATAGTGAAAACTAATCAAATTTTTTTTTTAAACCTAAAATCCAATAAAAACTTATAAAAAAAATTTCTTTTCAAGGAGTTAAGACTACAAAAATACTTAAAGAGCGCTCTTAAAAAAGCTCTGGAGTCGGAATCTCCAGGTTATTTGGGAGTCCGAGCCATACTTGAATTGCCGCACAAACAAGAATAAAATAGATTAGTTTTAAACTAAAATTCGCAAGTCTCAGTTTTGAGCTGACCTAAAGGCGAGGTTGTGATATCGTCATAATCAGCATATGCATTTTCAGTGAAATTTTGCTTCGTTAAAATTTAAGCTAAAAATTTGATCGAGAAGTCAAAGAGGGGGAACATTTGCAATATCTGCGTAGCCCATACTTTCGAAATAATATTAAATAATAAATATAATAACAATTCTTTAAACCATCCTTATGCTTAAAACGGGGCTGCACACAGGTTTGAACCCGGAATTCCGAATTTTTCAAACTTTGAACTGAACCTTAACCGAAACCAAAGTAAAGAAAAATGCTGAACCTATAACATAAACATGTTACGAATCTAATTTTTCGGCTCTGTACAACGAAATTAAAGACTTCTTGAAAAATTGTTATTATCTGTTCTGAGGCAGACTCGAAAGCATTACGAAAGTATAATGGATTCTTATTCAAAATTCTAAAAAGACGTTTAAAATCAACAACAAAAAGTCCACCCACAATACGCTATGTTTTTAGATCCTTGATTCCACGTTCAGAAATTGACGTAAGTTATTTCTGCGAGTTTTACGCTAACCAAAGTGTTTCAAATAATAATAGAGAACCGACTAAATAAAACTTAAAACCATTTACAGCTACTGCGCTCTATTTTATCAGTAACATCTAATGAATTCCCAGTTGATTGGCCCATAAACTTAGTATTTCTGATCAAAAATATAGATATTCTGAATATTTTTTTAATATTAGTCACATAACATGATTTAAATTTGAACCAAACCAGAGATCGAACCAAAACCCTTTCCCAAAAAACACGTATTTAAAATTTCCGAACATTAACCATTGGCCAATGTCGGTTCGAACCCGCGAATCGGAGTTAAAAACAATAATTGGGGTTGCAGACCTGCTTAAAATAGTATTTAACTTCTTCAGCTGAATTCTGTTGTGCAATTTAGTCATCACCGGGCTCAAAGCATTCATTGGACCATAGTACTGAAAGAACCTTTCAGATGGGTTTTAATACTAAAATAAGCCCTAATTTGGAACTATTTCGAATGATTATGCCCTAATTTATCACTGCTTACTTCTGTTGTACTGGGGGAAAGTTCTTTAGCATAGAATGCTCAGATTTCAAACGTACTTATTAGGCACTATTTTGCACTTCAACTCAAAAGAAACAGAATAGCTAGTGTCGTAACACCGGGAGTAGGATTACCATTTTAACCCGTTGAGAGTCCAACCCAATCCAGTGACAAGGCACGTTTATGTTAAGGTGGTTCACATAGGGCTGTATAGGGTAACACCAGGGGGTTTTATTCTGTGCAAAATACAACGGTTTAGGCTTAATCCATATACATTAATACATTCTTACCGCAGTCTTTCTCCTACTCCGGTTACTTTACACAAGTGATTCGATTTGCAATTCATTCTTATTTATAGGCTAACAGATAGTGTGACCCTTTTCAGTAAGGCCAAAAATACATATTCAGAGGATACTAAAGCCCGCGCAATTCAAATTACAATTAACTTAATCCGTCCCGCGACAGCTAGAAATAGCTAAACATAATTTAAAAATGCCCAGATTTGTTGCTGATAGCATTTTCAAAATATTCCGATGTGTTCCAGAAATCTCTAGAGATTTTGTGGTCAGTTGTTTTTGAAAACAACCAATCCAAATGTCGGTGTTCCACAAATGTCGGAGATTTTATTTTTCGTAGTTAGATTCGGAGTCGCATGAAGAGAGTGGCAAAAAACAGCTGACTGATAGTAATTGCGTTGTGGCTGCCACGGCAGAGTTGTTGGCTTCAAAATAATTTGAATAAATGTTGGATTAAAGTTTTTTTTTGGAGTTTCTAAACAAAATGCTGAAAGCGTTATGTTTATGCACTGAGTTCCAAACTATAAATTATTCTTAAGCCATTAATTCTCAATTTTAACGGGTAAAGAATTAAAAAAAACGCTGACCCGCCAAATAATTATTATGTATTGACAGCCCTGTTGCTTACAAGTGAGCTTAATGCACAAACATAAATTCAAAAATGCCCGCGGTTGCATTTATGGTATTGAATATTGCCGGGAGAAGGCCGTCGACAAGGGAAACAAAATCGCAACAAGAGTTTCAGAAATAATGCAATCCACTTTTGATTTCTGATGAAGCGTAAGCTCTTTCTCTGTAGCGGTATCCGACTGCTTTCCCATATGGCATTACTGCCTCTTCCTCCGGAGTTCTATTTTTCCACCATAATATCATCCTAAAATTCTTAAAGATCAAAATAAATGTAATCTCATTGAAGTTGGGCAAAAGATCGCTGATGATCAAACTGTGGTAGTTTGTGAAATAGCTATACGATCAACCAGCCTCCTTTGTGGTGTTGTGTGTGTCTTGTTTTAGAAATGTTATGATGAAAATCTAAACTTATTGACCTAGAGCCCGCTAAAAAGTTCAATGATTTAAATGTAAAAAGTGTACTTAAAAATTTCACCGCTGACAACTTGTCTTCCATTTTGTAGTTTGAAATTCTCGCCGATATATTTTATCGATAGGTTTTTCTCGATACTTCATTGAATTGCCCACGTAAATCTAATTTTATTAAACTGCTAATTTATCCACATAATCTTGCTAAATTTATACTTCATTTAAGCGTACAAACTTTTAATTTTGAAAAGAAAATTAAAACTCCGAAAATGTTGTCATAATTGGAAGAAGTTGGCAGGTTTGCTCATTGTTGCTTTCTGCTGCTCTCTGACTTTTGCATTGTTTTGGTGGACAATGTTTTAAAATTAATTTGTGTTACTTAAAACCCATAAAATCTGTAATAATATTAATGCAATTCGATCAGTAAAACATTCAAGATTTGTTTCTCATTGTTATATTTGACTTAAATCTCTTTCTTAGCAAAACATAGACCAAATGTCGTCACAAAATTCGCAACATTTGAAAACAACCAAAAGAGGTTTCAGGAACACCGACAATTGCTTTGGGTTGCTTTTGGGTTGTTAGAGGTTTGTAGAACACGGCCGATTAATAGCATTTCCACTTTCAAAATTGCTAGATCTAGCAACTAAATAGATAAAATGGCAGCACTGTGAGGATGCCCTGCTTTAAGTGTGACCAGGTACGTTTGGTGACAGTTTGGTGTTTTTGAACTTATCGATAGTTACTCGTACTCGTTGTTATCGTTACTAAAGCACGTACTCGTTGTTATCGTTACTGGAACAAAGTATTCTCTTTAGTTGTGCTTTGCCTGGCAACCCTACTCCAGTTTGTCAAGTCATTTCATTCCGACAAATATCTTTAAAGCAACTGCTTCGACAATGGCTAATCAATTGAAGCTTACCAAGGACGATGTAGATGTAGAAGCAAATGCTTTGACTATGGATAATCAATCTAAGCTAAGCAAGAAAGGTCTAGATATAAAAGCAGACAAATCCTTCGTGGATGGCATGATCGTCAGCCATGGTATTCGTGTCACTTCGGAAGTGCGTGCTATGCTGCTGAATTTGACTTACAGTAAGTTTTCCCTTTGCTTAAACAAAACTCTACCAAAAAATAATAATTATAATTCCCAAAAAAAACAAAAAAAAAGCTGCGACCCGGAACCAATTATTGGAAGCTAAAATGTTTGCCGACTTTTCAAACAAGACCCACATCACTACAGATGACGTCAGATTTAGTCGATTATCCAAAGAGGCTATCCAGAAACCCGAAATTCGAACTGGTAAATTGAAGTCTTGCTTAAAAATGGAGCCGAAAGATCCCAAGCCGGCAAACTTGCCGCTAGTGGGACCCGAGTTGCAGCTGGCCGCTCAGCAGCCTGGCACCAGCCAGTCCGGTGAATCAGCTCGTAAATTTATGCGTACTGAGGAAGGCCAACCATAAATGAATGAATGAAATGAATGTCCAAGTAATTAGTTGGCTAATACAGAAAAATAAAGCACTATTAAAGTATTTGTAATGAAATTTTGACAGTTGAAGATATTTTTAATCTTTAGGCCCGCCATACACAGACAGCCGAGCAGAGCGTAGCATATTAGCTTGAGTAAAACGCACAGAGCACAATGCGACCCCGCACACCAACAGCTTAGCTGAGCGAAGCATTTTGTATTTAAAATTCATAAGCTTAGCTAGGTCTGCTCCGCTCCGCTGTCTGCGTGCGAGGGGCCTTAAGCCCGAAGTACACTGGACGCGAAATGGACGAGAAACAAAAACATAAATGCACGGCTTTAGTATACCCTTTCTACTCTACGAGTAACGGGCATAAAAAAAATCAAAACTTAAGCCTGGGTTCCCCAACAAACAATTCTAAAAGTGGTCAAAGTGAGCATTTTAAGCAACTTTAGACTCCAATTAGCAAAAATCCAGACGTGATGGACTATTTTCCAGCACACTTTCGAGTTCAGCACACGTAAATCGTCATGAATCACTACCACCTCTTCAATGAACTAAAAATAGATTAATTTTGTTGCCATGTGTAATTGAAGTAATTTCAGATACAATTTTTAATTTTCACTACATGAAAGTAGTTGTAATGGGAATTAAATTTTAAGCTAGCCAACAAATTGTAATGGTGATTGTTATGCTAGTTTCGACTTAGAGCCCTGACCAGGATCAGGTTTGAACCCTGGTTCATGTAAATTTTTTTTCCTCATTCAGATAACACTAATGTTCAAATCACAAAGTCACGACCATGTACTAAGCTTTTAAAGATCTCCGAGAGCAGAAACCAGCTTTTACATTGGAGAGATTTGCATAAGTTAAAAAATAAAAGTATTTCTTTAAGCGTTCACGTTTGGGTTCGGGCAGTTAAAATAAATTTTCTTTGGTTCAGGTTCGGTTCGGACTTCCCAATAATCCCGGTGACTCCGACTTCGTAGCGCTTCGACTCCGACCCGGCTTGCAGCCTTGTCTGAAGTGTCAAATTTCTTAATTTTAAAAGGCAATTAATTAAGGTTGAACAATTTGAATCGAATTTAGAATCAACTCTTTTTTACATACAATCAAATGGGCAATGCGTATAAGTGACACACAAAAACCTTAGGGCCTCCTCGATAATTTTCTTTTTACCTCTTGTTATCTTTTTCGAGTAGTAATCACTAAAAGCGACATTGAACTGTCTGAGAATATAATCATAAAACTATCATTCTAAGAAGTTAGGGTCTAATGTTCAAAGTGCGTCCGAAAGAAAACAGTACTTTTGTTAAACGGGTACACGGAATTAAACATAATTACCTTCCTACATAATGCAACAAATTACATGTAAAAGTTGTATGCTCAAAAAAATTGCCTTTTCCAAAAATTACGGGGAAAGGGTGGTCGATTTTGTTTAATTTTTGTTTCTGTTATGTAGCTTACACATTTGGAAACACACAGAAAAGAGACGCCTTGGCTTGAATGCAGTTCAAAGTTGTTGGCCCCAGTTTAGCCAAGTCCGCTCCCGTATCTATCATTTGTGTTGCTCAGAGCTGAGCCAAAACCGAGAGAGATGGAGAGTGAGAGAGCTGAAGGTCTGGGCAACCAGCAAAACCAAGCGCCGCAGGTGCAAAGTGTAAATGAAGACTGATTGCACCGCACAACCAAACTCACACAGCAGACGACGACGATGGGTGAGCACGGTAAGAAGAGGCGAGAGATGAGGTACAAAGTTTGGGTGGTAAAAAACGTTGTTAGGTCTGCAAAAATGGTAGGGTAATTGTGGTTAAGTGTTGGTTTATTGATTTGGCAAAAGGGCTTAAAGGATATATGTATTTTAGCAGGCAACTCGAAATTTTTTCACTAAGGCTAAGGGCAAAGTTGAGAATTGTCGTTTCTCGTTCGAGCATGTTGAACATGGGTGTAATGAAAGGGTTAACTGACCAACTACTTGTAACACATGGTACATTTGGTAAACGAGTTGTCAGCCAATGTACACGTAAACGATGATGTGATGACAACGAAACTGGAATCAAAAGGTGGCACAATTAGTTTCTGCATCATACAAATAGTTATTTTTTATAAATAAGTAATTCCTTCAACAATTTCCTAAATTCAACTACCTTTAATGGAAAACATGGGAGTCGAGTCTTTTGTTGTGCATAATAAGCTCAAGTTTTTATAAAACGTATTCAGTGTAGTGTTGGGTTGTTCATGAGTGAGTGAACAAACTTGAGTTGTTCCTTAAACTGAACAAGTGAACATGTTCTTCTTCAATTGTTCATTTTTGTTCAGCGAGTCTTGTTCAGTCTATCTTGTTCAATCCATCTTGTTCTGAGTTGTTCTTGCTCTGAGTTGATCTTGAGTTGTTCTAAGAGCTGTTCGGTCTCTTTTGCTCAGAGAGTTGTAATGTCTGTCTTCCTTTGTGAGCTTGATCTGTCTTGCTCTAAGTGTTGTTCTGTGTTCTTTGAGCTGCTCAGTCTCTCTTGCTGTGTGAGTTGTTTTGTGTGTCTCGCTCTGTTAGCTTGCTCTGTCTTGCTCTAAGTGTTTTTCTGTAGGCTATACCAAAGATTTATATTATAGATGACGCATGTGAAAAAACGATTGTTCTTGGGAGCTATCTACTATATGTACGTACAACTATAACAAGTATGGCGCCAACATTTTGAAATAAGCGCGAGAGAGAGCGGGAGAGTTAGCGCGAGAGTAAAACACGCACATGCACACAAATTTCGTATGTGTGTACAACAAAAAAGCAATGCTGAAACAACAAAAAGAACAACGCGGTCAGTGCCACGGAAACCAACCACTTGGAAATGCCGTCGGCAAAACAAAAACAAAACAAAAATTCCTGCGCTCACACAACCTTTCGCCATAGACCTTGAACAGGTGAACAAGAACAACTGAACAAGAACATCTGAACAAGTGAACTACAGAACAAGTGACCAATTTGAGTGAGTTAACTCACTTAGAAAAAAAGATCAAGTGAACATGTTCAGTAAAAAGAAAAACCTTTATCCAAGACTAATTCAGTGCTTCTGCATGCTTTCAAAGTTTCATTATCAGCTATTTAAGTTATATAACTGAATCCATAGCCTTAAATTTTCTATCTACTCTTATGTTTTCACAAAAAATTTCACTTTTTTTAGCAAATAACATAACCTGCACACACACACACACAAATATAATTTTTTGTCAAACTATAACCCAAAAGACAAGAAAATCAAACCAAAGTGTGAGCGCGAGAGTAAAGGAGTGGAGTAAAAAACACTTTCATTAAAAATTTGTTGGTCCACAAGTTTTCCTCTTAGCTGCAGCTGCAGCTGAGATTTGAGCGAAAGTGCCGTGCTTAGAACTTACCCAGCTTGTTTAGTCTCTCTCTGAGTGTGCTTAACTTTTAGATTAACTTTGATTTTGTCTCTTGACTGGAACTACATTAAACACCTTAGTTGAATTCGGACAAAACATATAAATTTGACTAACTGAACACAATGTCTATGCAATTTTACTGTGCAAAACTAATTAAGGTGTGTCAAATTGAGCATGAAAATGCAATTAACATTATTTGTCAGTGGATTATAAAATTATATGTATCCGAACTGCATTAAAAATTTGCAATTAGTTTTAATGTGTTTTCAATGTGCGTACCGAAAAGTATGTGCATTTGGTAAATAGTGACCACAAAAGTGTCCTTTGTCTGTTGCTCTTTGTGCCTCGAGTATGTGATTGTGCATATTAACAACTGGGTAAGCCGCAATGCATACATAATGGCTTTTAATCTAACCAATATAATGAGCCAAGTGTAGACAAGGAGAAGAAGAATTGACAAAGGCAGCACAACAACAAAAATATGTGCAGCAAACAATTTAATGCATTCGTCTACGTATGAGTTATATACCCAAAGGAGAAGTCTGATAAAAGAGATATAAACCGAAGTTGGAATGCTCTTAAATAAGTTGCTTATGAAACATTGTATATAATGCATTTATGGTGCGAGTGACTAGCTCCTCTTCCAGAAGCTGAATGAATCATTATTTTAATTGGTTCTCTTTTTTTATACTTATTTTTGTTTAAGCGCACGCAACGCACCAGAGCAGTGCGATGCTTAATTTCTCTAATTTATTGATGACAGATGTGTCCTTTCTTTTAGGTCTATTTCTATGCGTTTTTATGGGCTCTCAATGCTCTGTTCCAATATCTTTGAACAAACATTGTAGGAAGCATCCTTTCGAATGCTTACAAAGTAAAATCAGTATGATTTATTTTGTTAATTGGCGAACTCTGGTTTTTTAGTTCAATCATTTTTCTTTCCATACCCACAATTAGTTTTCCTTGAGGGGCCTTACAATAGCAAAAACCAAATGGTCCTTGAAACTTAACTTAAATTCGCTGGCCTTCTGCAAAAGCCCTCAGGACTGCAATCATTAATTCATAAAGCTGTATTTTGCTCTTGGCTCAGAGATCCTTTCGGTCATTTACACTGCAAATTATAAGCAGACAAATAACCCAATACACAAAGGACGGCTATGTCCTCATTCACCTACAAACAATGTTTATTGCACTACAAAGGGTGAGAGAGCAAGAGAAAAAGAGACAAAAACCTATTTGCGGTTGCCCAGCTTGGCCAACAAAAGCAACAACAACAATGACTACGTTGATGATAAGAAAACTAAATGCAAAATTATGTTGACATGCCTTGAATCATGTATATCCCCTGCATGGGCAGGGGAAATTGTTGTTATAAGTTAGTACACTCAAAAAATTGTTCTTCCTAGATTTTAGGAAACGGAGAGCCTTAAATGCAAATATGGACTATAATTGAATTGTTTAGGTAATTTTTTACCTAAACAGCTCCAATGTAGACTATATCGTACAAGTTAAGGCAACAAATTTAAGGCTCTGGTAAGCTTGGAACGAGAGTCTAGTTCAAGGGCGTAGCTAGGGGGCGGCACCTAAATCATAGGTTTTTCTTAGGAAAAGTCCCGTTTTCACTTATAACTTAATTTTTCCACTATTAATTTGAAGATTGTTTAACATTTCATATCGAACGCATGTTGATTTAACTATTTAATGCTAAAAAATGCCCCCACCTTTTTGGAAAGTTGGCTACTTCCTTGGTCTAATTCCAATTTCTTAATAATGTAAATGTACATTTGATTATATTTTCGCAATTTTTTATTATCACTTAATTTGATTTGGTTGCAATACTTGAATTGAAACTAGTTTTTCATGCCCGTTGCACATCCGGGTATAGCAATTCCGAAAATTATTAGCGTCAATATGGTTCTCAACGAGATCAGTATTTTTGTCCACATACGTGTGATTTTAATATGGGGAGTAACTTAATAAAGAAGAACTCGAAGGACAACTGTTGGTCATTAAACTCCTAGGACTCTTAAGAAAAAACAAACTAAATATGAATGTTATTTCTGAAAAAAGTGAATTATTTTACATAAGGGGATAAAATACTTACAATTTGGGGGATATGACCACACTACCACACTATTATGAATGGTTATGTTGTACTCTTACAATAAGGCCGTTGAAAGCACAAGTATTTTTTATCACCATTGTTGCAGGATATACTATTTTTAAAGTTTAAGGTATGTTTCTACCACATTATTGAAAATTAAAGTACCTAGAATTTTAGATAAATTTTGTATCATAATTTGATCAAATATTATACCTAAAAACTAATGTTTAAACCATCTCTAATAAGGAAATAATATAGTTAAAATTAAGGTAATTTATACCTGAGCTATAGAACTTTAAATGCCTAAACTTTGGGTAATCTAACCTTAATTCAAGTACATGTTACATCTTACATACACACCTGATCATATTAATAGGTACACACCGGAATTTATTAATTATAGATGGTTTTTTCGTACTTTTAGTGTTGACAACTTTTTAATTTTTGGTTTTTTGTTGTTGTCAATGTCTGGCCACACTGTGACAAAGAGTTGAAAGAGGGGCTGCCCCCCTTTTCTATAAATTGCGAGTCCACCACACATTTCGCCTGATCATAATAATAGGTACAGTCTCCGTTTCTCACAAGTATCAAGTGAATAATTTTGTAATCAGTGATCTTTTGGTAACTAAAGGTAAATTAAGTATAGCTCCTGTCAATACAGAGAATTAAATAATTATTTTTTTTAGAAAAAAATGGGTCGAAATTCTCATTGTACTGAAGAAGAAGCTTGATTGGTTCTTAGTCTAAGAAAAGAAGGCAAATCTTTACGAGCCATCGCCAAATTAATGAACAGGTCTCATATTTTTGTTAAAAATGCATTAGAAAGAAAACCAAGACAGGAAACCCGTGGAAGGCCACAAAAATCAACAGAAACCCTTGACCACAACATAGTAACTTTGAGCAAAAAGGACCCATTTAAGTCATCGAAGGCTATTGCAGCCGAAATTGGGAATTCAGTTAGTGCTCCAACTATCCGAAGACGACTACAAGATGCCAACCTACCAGGAAGAATTGCCAGAAAAGTCCCACTTATGCGCAAAAAAAATATCACCATGAGGCAAACTTTTGCAAGGGACCACAAATACTGGGTAGGATGCACCGGGGAGAAAAAATGGAGAAACATATTATGGAGCGATGAAACCAAGATTAATTTGTTTGACTGTGAAAGGAATGTTCGACGCCCTAATGGATAGGAATTCCATCCACGGTTAAAAAAAAAAAACAGTCAAACATGGAGGTGGCAATATAATGGTATGGGGTTGCTTCTCCTGGTAAGGCGTAGGTCCAATTTATCAGACTACGAACAAAATGAATGCTGAAGAGTACAAATCCAGATTGGAAACAGTTATGGTACCGTATGCTGAGGAAAATATGCCATTACGTTGGGTATTTCAGCAAGATAATGATCATAAACACACATCAAGGCTGTTATCTAAATTTTTCGAGGACCAAAAAGTTGACGTTGTGGCCAAGTCAATCCCCCGACCTTAACCCCATTGAAAACTTGTGGGGAGACTTAAAAAAGAAATTGGCAAAGCATTAATTTTCAAATAAACAAAAATTATGGGAAGGTGTCCAAAAACTGTGGTATGAGACACCAGTAGAGACCTGTCAGGCTCTTATTAAAAGTATGCCAAAAAGAATAGCAGGTAGTGGCCAAAAATAGAGGTGGATACACTGGATACTAAGTTAGGAAATACTAATTTACCTAAAAAAAAGAACACAAAATGGAAATTAAAATTTTTTTTCTTACCAACACATGAAGTGTACCTATTATTATGATCACACTGAAAACGTATCTGAAACACAAAATGATCTCTTTTATGTTATATTACTATTCTATGTTACAATTAAGTTTATTTTATTAAAAACAAATAGTTTAAGAACCAATGAGAACAAATTTTAAGTTTGAAACAATGAATAAAACTGTTTTCTGTTACCTTAACGTCAGAGTTGATGTGTGTGTACCTATTAATATGATCAGGTGTGTACATATCATACCTTTATAAAATAATTACCTCAATCTTAGAGCATAATAAACCTTAAAATTACGACAATTTTTACCTAAATATGGATAGCTTTTCCTAATTTTTTTTGGAAATTTTTGGCCTTTTTAGGCAATAAAAGTTTTTGAGTGTAAATTGAGTCCAGACTCCACGCTCCACCAAGCACAGCTCCATTCTGTTCTCATCTATTGGGGCCAGCGTGTACATGATTCTGACATATTGTAATGATAAAACAAAGGATTGTCTATCTTTACTTTGGTCTTACTCTGTCACCCCCTCGGAACACCCTTGTCAATTGTTGTTGTCAGTTTAGGTTTTGGCGGAAATTAGAACTCAAAACGTTAAGGTTCTAACTCGGTCAGCTCAATTTTCTCTAAACTAATAGGGACTCTGGAGCCAGGGCTGCATTTACATTTGAGTAATGGCTATTTGGATAGCATAGAAAGGAAAGATAGAAAGGGACCAGAGAACTGCAACGATCTGTCACGAGTAAACTCTTTCACTTGTGCTACAAATGCAATACAAGTAAACTCAACGCTCGAAGCGCGCTGAGCTCGTTCAAGAAGTATACACAAAAGAAAATATGCAAAAGCACTCGTGTATTAACGGATCATTGCAAGTACAAATACCAGCGTTGACTCGTAGTTTCGGCCACAAGTCGCCGCTAGTTCTTGTTGCCAAAATCAAAGATCTACTGCGGGCTGTGGGCGATCACAGCTCGTAGACGAGTAACACGACTCTTACAAGCAAGCGAAAACAACAACTTGTGAAAGCAAAAGAGATGCCATGCTTTTGGCATGTATTCGACGGCAGCTTTTTTTGGTTTTGTTTTAGAGTTTATACAACACAACACCAGGTCTCTGAAAGGGACCTACAATTTAACGCCGAATCCGAACGGCAAAATTTGAAAAGCTTTTTCATGACTAGTTACTTAACAACTGGCGTCAACAGCTGGTGAAGGTGACCAGTTGCGTAAAAGTTTTAAAAGAAAAACCATTTTTCTTAGATGTTTCGAGGCGGAATAAACCCACCAGACCAACCCGGTCGCATTTTCCTTAACGAAATGGAAATTGCTCGCGGGCGGACAGACCTATGGATAGACGGACATGGCTATATCGACTCGGCTGTTGATGCTGCCTTCCCCCTGTTACATACATTTGCATAAGCTTTATAAGCTCTATGTTCCTTTGGTATAGAGTATAAGAAACACAAATTTACCGATGACAACTTTAACATTGAATTCAGAAATGCTTTCTTTATCATTTTCACCCCGCGTAATTAAGTTGAGCTGGCAGAAAACGTGGCTACTGATTTAATTTTTAGCATTTGCGAGCTATGTTTGAAAATAGACTAACTAAGCATCACCGAGAATGGAACTGTCTGTGTTCAGCGCTTTAAGCCAGTCAGTAATTATCAAATTTTGTCAAATTTGTTATATCGTGAGACACATTCTTTCTGTGACTTTCTGCGTTTCCGGTATTTTCATTTCCTATAGAGACAAGTCGCCGTTTTTTTCAAAATAAGATTCTTGGCACCAATTCAACACTAAATTGATATTGAACAAGGAGAGCTAGGGGGATCGGACATTTGGTCTGTCTGTCAACATTGCCTTCCATTTTTGCTATCGTCGAACAGTGTTTCCGCCTGTTTTTCAACATGGAAGTGATATGAGAAAATTAAAAATAACAACAAATTATAAAACAGAATGCAGAAACTGGAGGGCTTAAAAAAATTTGATGCTTTTAGTTAACCATAAGACTTTTTTTTATAATAATTTAGTATATTTTAGTCACTTTATATTTTATTCGTAGTACTCTCTATTTGCCTTTGCGTCGCTTGCAATTAAAGTTGCAAAAAAAAGCCCTCAAATTCAATTTGTAACGATTCGCTTTTCTCCATTTCCACTCTACTCATAGCCCCTTTCCTGATGCAAATTTATACGCGGAGGATGAAATGGGCAAAAAGCCTTTTCGGACTGGGTCCAGACACAGGGACCGGAGCGCTATCATAATTTTTCCGCTGCTTGCACACACAAAGCGATTTTTAGTTTCTATACCCCTCACCATCTATAGCATCCAACGCCAACATAATCAATAGTTGTGACTTCCTTTCATGATTTTCCGGTGATTCAGCACTTCCCGCCATTGCCACCATTCCTTCTATTATTTTATTTTTACATACGTTTGCCTCTTTTGTCACTTGTTGGACGTGGGTTCGGCTTGCCTGGCAGGGCACTTAAATTTTTCGCTGCACGCCTTACCAACACACACAAATTTATTGCCTCGCTGCATTCTTATTAGTTTTTTAAGTAGATATTAAGAGTACAAATTGATTAATGTGCAAATTATAAGCGCGATTTGTATAGGTTTTATGACTTGGCACGTTTTACGGACGTTTATATGGCCTTTTAAAAAGTTGTTAATTATTTATTTTTTTTTTGTGTGAAACTGATTCTATTATTATGGTTTCCATGGTGATGGATAAGCTGTGAGTTATAGTGGCTGGTGGGGTGGAGGCGGAGGAACCACAAATTGCATATGGCCAAGGCTCAAAAGCTTTTACAATATTATTTCACGCGCCGTAAATTTTTGTCATTTCATTTCCTATTTGTTGTAATTGTTGGGTTTTGGTTTTTACGTGTGGAATATCCAGGTACGTTTTAGGTGAGCCAATGAGAGTATAATTAAAAGTCCTGCTCACTGCTCAAATATCTTTTACAAATGCTTAAATCGTGCTCAGTTGCATACAGAAATGTATGCTTATTTAAGTATTTTTGTAATAATTTTATTTGGAAAATTTTCTGAAAGGGGCCTTTAATAAGTTGTGCAATGGATAACATACGGTTACTAGACAAGGTTTGAGAAAAACTCTGATTTCTCAATGCCAGGTGAACTCAATTGGTAACCACTGATTTTCTGCACATAAATTTTTATCGTTTAATTTCAAATTACTTTTGCACGGAATTCGACTCAAATTTGGAGATGGGAACTAAATTTATTCACTGATTTAAATACAAAACAAAATTATTTGTTATGATCAAACTTAATTTTTTTTAGATTTATCGCCCAATATAATCGCCAATGTTTATGACACATAGAATCATACAAGTTTCTCATTAGTTGAGTCCTACTGTGGCTCATGTTGACCATTGTTATGTTTTCTTTGTTTTTTATGTGCCCTTTTCATTGCTCTTTTTCCGCCGTTTTTATAAACTAAAACATATGTTACGTGCTATGCCTTCGGCCAGCACAAAAATGAAAAACATTTGCAGAAATTTTACCATTATCATATGTTGCAAAGCTGGCAGGCCATTCACTTTATGAATATTTGGTTAGTGTTTTGCTTCATGGGGCGTTATATTAAATATCTCGTGAACGAGAATGGCACCACAAAAAACATTTTTTTAATAAACAAAAAACAAGAAAGAAAGTCGGTCAAGCCCGACTATAACATACTCTGTACCATTAACGTCGCAGCTTGCATTTGCTCACGAGTTATACGAGCTCATCTCTAAGTTTCTCTCTCTCTCTCACTAAATTGCCGTTCAATAGAATGCTGTGAAGATGGGTGGGGGGGTGGTAGGTGTTTACTGGCCGTTTTTTGCTCATAACTTGAGTATGGTTTATCCGATCTTTATCATTCCTTCAGCAAATCGTTAAATAATTTTGTTTACAAGGTATCTCTAGAAGGTACGAACGATCTATCTTCAAAACTGTAGGAGATATGCCGTTTTTTCCAATTTGCGGGAGCGGGAGGGGGCGTGGCAAAAATTGAAAATAAACTTGATCTGCCTGCAAGTATAAGAAATATATGTCCCATACATGTCAAACCTCTATCTCTTACCATCTCTGAGATCTCTTCGTTCATACGGACGGACAGACGGACGGACGGACAGACGGACATGGCTATATCGACTCGGCTGTTGATGCTGATCAAGAATATATATACTTTATAGGGTCGGAAACGATTCCTTCTCCCTGTTACATACTTTTGCACAAACTTAATATACTCTATGTACCTTCGGTACAGAGTATAAAAAACACAGGGACAATGGCAGTTCATGAGTGAGTAAAGGTAACAGAAAGTGCTGGCTTCATATGTATAACAAATGCCTTTATGACAGCGATCGAATATCTTGGTGTCATGATAGATTAAAGGCTAAGCTTCATGGAGCATCTGGACTATGCGCTATGACTTTCCGATCTGCAAATAAGCTCTTATGTTGAGAGAGAAAAAACCTGAAAACATTGAAATGAAAGTGCCCACAGAAAGTGTCGAAACAAAAGAAGGGATCTGACAACAAAATAAACTTGAGTCGAGAAAAAAGCATCAAAGAAAAAAGGAATAAAATTTGATTTTATTAGGAACAACAAACAACGGGTATAAGCAGATGTGGGAATGATATTTAAAAGGCCTAATATGCTGCTCCCCATATTCCATAAGATAGAGAAAAATTTGATTGATTTTGGATCGATCAGGTGTGGAGGGGATTTCTCACATTTTGAGAGCGTTTCGGAAGAATAGGAAATGGGACATAACAGCGTTGTATTGGAGGGGAAGGGAGACGGTGAAATATTTAGAAGCGCGCTGGATAATAATGCTGCTGCTTCCCCACCCATAATTCCATAGGATCAGAGAGACAACCCGCTGTACCCCACTTGTTTTATTTAAGTCAGAGTCGGCCTGCCATAGCTACCAGGAGCCGAAGTCAGACGCGAGCCGAACTCATGATTGTGTGAATCGGTGAACACTGAATTGCAAGTAGTCTAGAGCAGGGTTCTCCAAGCAATGTGTCTATGTCTCTTTTTAACAGTGATGCGTGACTTCGTCAAGCATTCGGTGTGAATTGCTGAGTATGCTAGGCCCCAGGGGCTATGGATGGGGAACTCTGTTCTGGAGAGAGCTCTCTTGCTCACCAACACAAGCACACTTTTTTGCCCTCTCCGGCACTGATTTAAGTCTTTTGAAAATACACAGACCAATTTGTTCGGGCTTGACCGGAATTGAACCCTTCTGCACTTAACGAACAACGTATGGAATGACGCGCTAGCTCATTCGGCCGTTGCACACTTTTGCAGATTCACATCTAGTGGGCTACTTATACTTGGTTGAGCTAACAAGACGTTAAGTTGAAAAATAAGAAAAGTTGCCGGAAACTGGTTTTGGCGTTGTTGTATAAAGCAAATATTATCCGATTAAGAACAACTTCTTATTTTAAGTTGAAGGCGTACTTTTTTTCTGGTTTTTTTTCTTCTGTGTACACTTGAAGAAATTATGATAATTTGCTAATCGTCAAAGAATCCATTTTTGTTATTCAGTACGGTGATTGAATTCAGCTGAATTGAGCTCATTCGAATCACATTTCTACTCAAAATATTTGAGATCATTCAGTTCTTTGCCTAGTTGTTTTAAAATTGACGGCGATAGCATAAAAAAAAAATGTTGAATTACTTATTTTAGTTTTATTTCTAAACTAGATATAAAACCTGCGTTGTTCGGCTCCCAAGAATCATGCTGACATGTTTCAATCACAAAATTCTTATAAATTTACGAAAGTTAAGAATCAAGTTTGAGGCTGCTGAAAATCATCTTCCATCTTTGATTCGATTTATGAAAGGATCCGTACCATTTAAATGCATAATTGAACATTGTCTTAAATTATTTTTGTCATATGACTCCGAAACACTATTCGTTGGATTCTAGTATCTGTCTGCATCAATCAATTTAAAGAAATCAAATAGTCTTTTGATGTTTATAGATTTTTTATGACCAATTTAATCCATTATATTGTTGTTTAGCAAAGCTAATGCCCCCAAATAGATAACCGTTGATCCCCCATTAACTTGAGTTTCTTTATGTTATCTTAAAATTGAACTCGGCTTCAATTTGTCTTATCGCTTATTGCGGTTTTTCAACTTCTTCTTTTAGCAACTTGACTTATCACCTGATTTTCGAAGTTCTCTTTGCATTGTTTTCAGCAAACAGGCCAGTAAATTTCCTTAGCCCACATATAAAACACTCTTTTTTTATTGCACCTGATGAAATGCTGGCAGGTGACATTTCTGGGTTTCGTCTGTTGTTTTTAAGAAGACAGAAATGAGGAAAAACAGCAAATATCTGTTCAGAAAAATCACAATTTCTTTAACCACTTGAGATATTGCAAATAATCAATATTAAAGATAACAAATGCAAAACCAAAATTACAAAGGAGCACAATTTGGTGGCCATGACAGAAAACAAATACATCATGACTACAAACTAAAGTCGATGAAAGACTGAATTGAAAGCGGCTGAAAAGTGATATTTCCATCAACTCGACTAGCAAAGCAAAAGAAAACAAATCGATGAGGAATGAGAAAAAAAGAGTATTGAAAGTCATTGAGATTGAAGATGGTGAGAATGACGACGGTGAAGCCTGGTTTAGTGGCTTTAAATATCTAACCTTTTGGTAATTTTCTACCGAGAAGTAAATACACAAATAAATTTGTTACACGAAACAATGCAATCAATCAAAATAGCTTAACAAACAAAAAGAAGTGTCAAAAAAGGGCAATTTGTGGCTGACTCGGCAGCAAGATGAAAACATTCGGAAACGAACTGCTGATGGATGAGACCTAACCATTTTCACCAAACGGTTAGTGCCATTTTATTTTAGTTGGCTCCAAGCCAACTTCAAAATACAAGATACCTAAATATAGGTCACTTGATTTCCATCGCCAGACAACACATTCATTTTTCCTCTTTCACTAATCTTTTAAATAAATTTGCTGAGTTCCTCTTTTACCATTCTTCAATTGACTTTTAATGAAATAAAACTAGTTACATAAACAATAATTGACTTCAATTGGCTTTTGTGTTTGCATAGAATTCAATTTTCATTTCCGCCAATTGGAAGTCAAATGGAGAATGACAATGAATGGCAAAGAGGATGTAAAAGAGGAGGTGGGTTGTGTGTTACTAGTGACATTTCCCAATAGATTTTGTCTTCTTGGACGACATTGTCTTGAAATGTTTAAAGTGTTTGAGAAATTTAAATTTATTTCTCTATTTCTATAATTGCACACAATTTTCTGCTTCTTTAGACCATTTGGAAACGTTCAGACCAGGGGGCCATTCTTTCAACGTCACTCGTAGCTGAGTGTGAGGCTTAAACCCCACACTGCCCCCCACCCAGCCGTTGTACACTTAACACCCGTTCAACACACACTTCAACTGCTTTGCAAATATTGTTCGCTCACGCCACAAGGAGCAGAAACACCAACATTTCTCTGTCTGTCTGTGTGTTCCTGTTGCTCGACCAACTCGAGTATGAATGTCTCGTCCTAAGCACACGTTAAGCACACATCAATTTCCAAACAATAATTGGAAATTGTAACAATTGAAAATTTCTGTTACATTTTTCTTTCTCGTTGCATGAAAATGCCAAACAACTGTAAAAGAGAGTTAAAATAAAGTTGTTCATTTTCCTCTTTGTGTTGTTTTAAGCTTCAATGAAAATTGCAGTTTTCAACTGTAAAATTGTACTACAACTCTTTGTATTAAATATTTAAGTATTTTTGTGACACGCAAAGAATTGGCTGGTCTGTTAAAAAAAAAAGAGTGCAAGTCTGTGTGTATGTTTAAAGTTAAATAAATAATCATATTTTCCAGTACATGAGAAATTAACATAAAATCCAACAGTGTGTTTATATTTTACTCCTACTTTAAGCAGAACCAACAGAAAATTCATTGGATTTTTGGTGAAATTTGAGTTATTTAATTTCATATTACAAAAATGGAGGAAAGCTAACTTCGGCTCTATCGAAGTATTATATAAACTAAGGTTTTAAATGATTTTCGTCTTATCATTCTTATCTGAGTTATTTCCCAAACTCAGCAATAGATGACGCCACTACTTTGACAATTTTAGTGTATTGGTTTAATATGTCTAACTTACTTTATTGAATATAACTTAACTGCTTACAAATTACAATATTAATTGTGCTTAGTGCCCTTAGATAGATAATTATAAAAGGAAATAAAGTTTGCATACTTTGAAGGGCATTAATCATGATAAATTTGGTGTGTATAAACTTAAAAGAAGAGGGCGATGCTGCCGCCAGCCGCCTTGGCGGGAGCCCAGCCAAAAACTGGTTGTCGTGATGCTGCTGCGTTAGGGATGGTGCAAGCTGTACAGCGTCGCTGTCACGATGATCAGTGTGGCCAGAGCTGCCACACCATTTGCTTGCCAGTTTGTTATATGGCAGCTATACGATATTTTCATCAGATTTTGACCAAACTCCCCAAAAATGTGTGGAAATCGATAATATTCATAACGGGAAAGTTAAAAGACACTACTATTGAAAACAAAAAAGTTTTTCTCACTAGAAATACTTTTCCGACCGATCGTTCCTATGGCAGCTAGATGCTATATGAACCGGTTTGGATTAAACTCAGCAGAATTGTGTGGTAGTATATAATATTGATCAATAACAAGTTTGGAAGCGATAGCATTGAAAACAAAAAAGATTTTCCTCTTAAGTTTTTTTTCTGACATAGTTTTTGGTCTATAATTTTTAAATGTGATATGATATCGAAAACTGAAAATGTGGAGGAGGAAAAGAGGAGACAAAGGACTACCTACAGTTATAATGTGAGATTTTAATATCGGCTATAAATTTTTCAGAAATATTTAAACTTGGCAAAAAAAATCTATTTTATCTAAAAATATCCATATTTTCCATATTAAAATCGATATACTGGTATTTTACGAACATATTCAAAACTTCGTGTTTGGTGTTTCTGTAACGTTATTCAATCAAGCTTTTTGCAGCCACAGGACCTACAATTGCAAGCAAACCTCGCTCAACACACGTTTACACTCAGAGAAAAAATAGAGAATTTCGCTCTTGAATCAAGAGCATTCGTTCTCAAAAGTACGGTAAGAGTGAAAATTCTTGATCCAAGAGCGAAATTCTTGATTCAAGAGTGAATTTTTGATCCCGACATTCCTGATTCAAGAGTTTCAGCTCTTGATCCAAGTATGAATAATTATTGATTCAAGAGTTTCATTACTTGATCCAAGAACGAATGATTCTCAAAATAAAAAAATTAAAAAGAATATTTGGGGTGGGTGGAGGGTGGGAGAGACACGACCGACCCGACCCGACCGACGTGGTCCGCGTCTCGTCTCCCTCCCCCAATCCCACGCACCATTATCAACCACACCAAAACCTTGGGTTCCAGAAACCGGTCCGCGAACCGAACCTTGAAGTTTACAATGGGTTCGAACCCCCGGACCGACCTTCTGCAGAATTTGAGAGGCTTGCAGCCTTGCTTTAAATAATAATAAAATTCTGATTTGTCGGGAAGTCTCTTGATGTCAAAGAAATTAGCGTCTTGTAACTGGGTTTTTCGCTGCTGCATCGAACCCTTGAAATTAGCAAAGTTCCCGAGTACCAGGTATAAATGTAGATCATATAAATTTTGTTAGTACATTTCATTGTCGTTCATTGCCTTCAATAAGTACAGCTACTCGATGTATTTGTTGGAACTGTTTGAATACAAATATTTATGCTCTTTAATTAATTATGTGGCATTTCGACTGACAAACGCAGCGGCTTTGGTTTGTTATTTGTATAATTGTCTGTCGCTCCTCAACTCCTATGCCGATGGCCAATGGTAATAAAATATTGAAAATTTAATTTTCGTCGCGTTTCATTGACATATTTCAATTAAAACAATTATAACAATTCAGGTGAAAAGTCGCCACAATGCGTTGGCTTTTTTAAAATCTATTTGGATGGATGGATGGAAAAAAGACAAACTAAAGGAAAAAAATATAAATTGTAAATTTTATGCAATTTGTATCATAAATTCATAGTTAATATTTAATAACCTTCTTTTTCCTGTCATTTACCCTTCCGCAAGAACTTGCTTCCTCATTTAATCCACTTCCTGTCTACTAATTGATCCTACTAGCCTAGTCTCTCCCCCATGGCAAGACTTAAAATAATTTTAGTTGGCTTTTACTTTGGAAGATGGATTTATTAACTAAATACTTTTCGCTTTCTAATCAAAATTGTACCTACTAAAAGGAGAACACAGAGCAGACACCGACCTTTTTATGTTATTGTAAATAGTATTTAATTCAAATTTTAGTGCATAATTTGTATTCAATCAGACAAAACAACAACAGCAATTCTGCACCAGGCAGGGACACTACGCGAAAATGTTTATTTAATCGTCGTTTTTGCCTACTTTTGAAAAACTGAACTGAGGCACAGGCGAAAGCGCTCATTTTTGAAAACTTTTATAATTACTCCAAATGCAATGCTTAACGACAACTCTAGTTAGTCAGTCACTCACTCAGTCATTCAGTTCAGTTCAGTCTGCGGACGGTTGTTTGTTGGACGAGGTAGCCTTAAGAGCACTCACATGCGCATCGACCAAAACAAAATGAACTTGTGTGCCTGTGTGAGTGTGTGTGTGGCTTCGCTTGAGCACCTGCAGCATGTGGTCTTATGCCAAGTAGAGGATGCGAGTTCCGGGTGCCTAAAACTTGAAACTTTAGGCTAAGTAGGTGCATCCATACTTATAAGCACGGCCCTTACAGTTGCCAGTTATGATGCTACTGTTTGGGTGAAGCATCATGTTTGTATTCGTATATTGACCCATATGCAAGCTCACTTTTTAAGTTGACTCCGACGGCCTCCCACCCAGGTGAGCCTCCCTTACTGAGTGGGTTGGTTTTGTATTAAAATATACTTATACCCTTGCAGAGAGTATATTCAAATTGTCCAGATGTTTGTAAAGCATAGGAGGAAGCATCTCCGACCGCATATAGTTACATATTCTGGGTCAAGATGACGATCTGAGCTGATATAGCCATGTCCGTCTGTTTCTATGCTATCTTCTATCTTGAGAAAAACTTTTTGGTGTGAAACATCTTTAATTTCGGACCGGAAGATTTTAGTAGGAGTAAAATTGGATTTCAGCGTCACGTGACGCTGACGTCGTTCATATTTTGTGTTGTTGTTTTGTGGATTGTCCCGGCACACACACACTCAACAGTGACAACAGTGACTAAACAGGTACTTAACACGAAATTAACACGGACTTACTGGGTCTTGACAGTGACAACTGGGTTTTGACAGTGACTTTACAATGACCTAACAGTGACTTAACAGTATGGGAACAGTGGGTGAAGAGAGAGTTTTAAATTATTTCTGTTTTGCTATTTCAAGATTGAAATTATTATTTCTGCCTGTTATTCCTTTGCAACTGTTGTTTTCAATTCTCTATGTTATTTGTTATTTATTGTTGTTTACAGTTTCACAAAGTTCAGTCAAACTATTTACAATTATGAGTTTAGATTAGACAATAGACTACTCCTTACATCTAGCAATGGGGAGTTTACTGAGAACAGATGATAGGATAGGTTATGTTGAGATGGCTAGGGACAGTAAGACTGTCCCTATACTTAGGTCAAGATAGGCCCATTGCGATACCATATAATTCCCTATTTAAGCCAGGGGCGGTTCCTCCGGAATGAACCATTGTGACAACGGTAAAAATTCCAGAAGAGACGGAATCAAAGCTTATAAGGCTAAGCGGAGCGCTTGAGTCAACTTCACCTGACAGTAGCTTATGAAGGAAAAGCACACTAAGGTAGATCCTCCGATTATTCAGGGATGGGAAGTCCAATAAGCGTAGTCTGTGCTCGTATGGTGGTAGATGCCTATTGGGATTCCAATTTAAGCCACGCAGGGCGAAAAGTAAGAACTGTTTTTGTACAGATTCGAGTTGATCCTGATATTTCTGGTAGTGTGGAGACCAGACACATAATCCATACTCAAGAATAGGTCTGACCAGAGAAACGAATAGTTGTCATTAAATTCATTAGACCATCTTTTGATGAAGCCAAGAACTCCCATAGCTTTATTAGTAATAACCGATATATGACCATTGAAACATAACTTGGGCACGAATTGTATTCCCAAGTCGTCGACTTTATAGATGCGCTGAAGTGCCTTATCCTCAATCATGTAGTCGTAGAGATAAGGCGTATGAAAAGTTAAATATTTACATTTCTCATTGTTGATTGGCAGACTGTTAATCATGCTCCAATTATTGAGAGAGTTTAAGTGCCTTTGTAGGAGAAGAGGTGATACTGGATCATCGTAAGACAGGCAAAGCTAAAGATCATCCGCATACATAAGCATCTGAGAGTAAGATAACGCGGACGGAATATCGTTTACAAATAAGTTAAAAAGCAAAGATCCTAGATGACTACCTTGGGGAACGCCAGAGGTACCAGCACAATAAACAAGACTTATAAAAAAAAAGAAAGAAAGTCGGAAAGCCCGACTATAACATACTCTGTACCCTTACACTCGCATTTGCTCACGAGTCAAACGGCCAGTTAACACCCCCCACCCCCGCCACCCATAACCACAACGTTCCGTTCAAGAGAAGCAATCTTAGTGCGAGAGAAACTATTAGAGCGCACAACGCGGTGCGCTCACTAAGTTTCTCTCTCTCTCTCTCTCTTACTAAGATTACCTCTGTTGAACGGTTATGGTATGTTGCTGTGGTTATGGGTGGGGGGGTGTTATGTGTTAACTGGCCGATTTTTGCTCATAACTTGAGTATCGTTCATCCGATCTTTATCATTCCTTCAGCAAATCGATAAATAATTTTGATTACTAGATATCTCTAAAAGGTACGAAGGTCTATCATCAAAACTGTGGGAGATATGACGTTTTTTCCAAATTGCGGGGGCGGGAGGTGGCGTATCAAAAATTGAAAATAATCTTGATCTGCCTGCAAGTATAAGAAATATATGTCCCATACATGTCAAACCTCTATCTCTTACCATCTCTGACATCTCTTCGTTCATACGGACGGACGGACAGACGGACGGACGGACAGACGGACATGGCTATATAGACTCGGCTGTTAATGCTGATCAAGAATATATATACTTTATAGGGTCGGAAACAATTCCTCCTCCCTGTTACATACTTTTGCACAAACTTAATATACTCTATGTACCTTCGGTACAGAGTATAAAAAGAAAGAACACAGCAGCAAGTGATCTTGTTGTTGGTATTTTTACTCCCTTTAAGTTTTCTTCTTTTGAAAGATTGACATTGCTGATTTATATACCATTAATAGAGCTTGTGATTTTCAAAATAATCCCTTATATAAGCATCATGTTTCACATTAAAGTCTCGTGAGTGTTGACGACACTCCCACCCTGTTTCCTTTTTGGTAGTGTCTCTTTTCCACCAAAACGCATCGTATAAGGGTGGTACCTTTCAATTTTCCCTACATCAAATGTATACTCTAGTGTTCATATAGATTAGTTTGATAAAATTCAATTGATACTATAGAACATGTATCCCCTTTTTCTCAGAGCCGCAAAAATATTCTAGCTTTAAGTCTCGCTTTAACAATATATCGAAAAACTTTTATAATCCTTTTGCAACCATAACCAATATGTGAAAATATACAGTTTATTTTATTTTTTCTCTCTTTTTTCAGGCATTTGCAACGACAAATTGATTTGGTTTTAAATAAGAGCTGACAATTTTTGTCTGGCTTAAAATCAAAGTGTGAAATTCACCGCAGCCGCAAAAACGAGAACGCGAAAGAAGCTGCAGCTGTTCCACTCTCGTTAAAGCTTCATAAAAGGAACATTAAATAAAAAAACGAAAACAAATACAATACAATATTTGGACGAACACAAAACCCGTTAAAAAGTCGTCTAGCAAACAAACCAACGAAACAAACACAGCAAACATGTTGGCCTTTCACAACGAGCACATTGCCAGTGAGTATCAAACTATTAAACTAGCATAGAGGGCATATTTTAAGCCTTATCGGTGTTGAATGTGTGGAGGGGTTGGGAGAAGGAACAGAAGGCATATTTACAAATATAGTAATAATTTTAAAAGCACAGAGAGGCACAGGCTGGGGCTCCTCAGGCTCTGTTTTCTGACTGTTGGCGAGGAAAAATCGTAGAAATTTGTACACATTACAAACACTTGGGACACGGCAATTACACTTAAAAGGCAACTAGCGCCATTAAGCAATGTGTGCCTTGGCAGTGCCAGCTAGCTGCTCATATGGGCACCAGGGGAAAAACGGCAACGAGAAGAAGGAAGGAAGATGGAAGTCCTTTTTGCAAGCTAAAAAAAACGAAACGAAAAGATATGCCGCTGCCTGGCAACACATCCAATCCATTAACTATAATGCACCCCATTTTGTTTATGATAAAAAAATAACAAGATGAAAAGAAGTTATGGGCAATAAATTAATAAATTAAGGGTTTATTGATCATAAAAAATGACATAATTTAAATAACTTATAGATCATCGTAGAATACATTGTTCGAATGTTGCACCTTATCCTCCCAAATTTAATCTGTGGCTGCATATGTTCATCGTAATATGTATGCTTTTGATAAATATGGTTTCAATGGGTCCAATGTGGACTAGTTGTTGGAGCGACTTGTAGTTCCCAGTCATCGCAACCAAACCTTTCCAAGGTTTTTAGTGATTAAAGGTTAAAAGTTAGTTATTTGTGGGCAAATGCTTTTGGATAGCGTATGAGAATCCGAATGGGGACCGCTTTTTTTTGTCTGCTGGATGACAAAATTTTGCCAAAAATTTTATACAAGCAACCGAAAGCGTAACCGAAACCCAACCGAAGAATAACTCATATCCCATAGCCCATATCCCTTGACTGGAAAATAACTTTAACAGGAAAAAGCGATCGGCCAAAACAGTTGCCTCTGTTACTCTTTTCGTAGACTCGTAAACAGACGGGTGAAGAGAAGTTGTAGATCGAACGGTCCAAGAAATCTCGAACTTTTCAGAATTTATTCACGTGTTAAGAATGTCATGAACACGGCTTAATAGGCGGGTAATTAGTCCGGTAAAGACACGCAAAAATAAACGGCTAAATAGTAGATCAAACGGTCAAAAAAAACAAGATATTTTCCAAATTTTATAATGACTTTAGATTATCCTGAAGACGGGTTAATGGACAGATGGTAAAGATTAAAAGTTCTAAAAAAACTCAATTACAAAAATTACTCAATTTTCGTATGAGCTTATAATCGAAGCGTCAACGATATCAGAAATTTGGTAAATTTTAAATAGAGTTTATATTATCGTTATGTGTTTAAAATACTAACGGGGCAGCTAGTCACAATATAACAATAAATGAAGACATATTGAAATGAAACCAATTACTCGTTGGTTTTTCTGCCAGCTAGTAAATATTTCTCAAAATAACTTGTACGTGTCTGAAAAAAAAAGAATATTATATGTACTTCACAATTCCATTTTTCCACTTTTTTGGTTGAAAACATGACGAATTCCATGTAGAAAGCAAAATCTTCTTGGATAGTTCATATCATATCGGTGACTGCAGCTGCTAGTAGCCTCAGCCTCACTTACTGAAGTTTGAAGAGAGAATTTGCAGTATACAATGTTTCGCTTAGATTAAATCTGTAAATATTATAAGCTAGCTGTACACGTACACCCGGCAACGCTCGGGTTCTTTGATTAGTGTGGGTAGCTTTCTTATTAAGGGTATTATATTCAAGTTTTGTACCTGCTGAAAATCGCTATTAACATTTGAAATCGTATAAACTTAAATTGGGATTTCCATACTACACACATACTGAAATCATTTCTGAGATATGGTCCTGAACCGGTTCTAACTCTGAGTAGCTGAGTACCAAAGATTTATAGATATTATGGATGACGCATGTGGACCAAAAAACGATTTTCTTGGGAGCTGACATTGGATCCCTATTTTTGATTCTCGCTGCCTTTACGAGGAATATATGTATTAAAGTTTAGCTATTCGTTTTAAAAAATGGGTGTTGATTAATAGCAAAGATTTATAGATATTATAGATGACGCATGTAAACGAAAAAGCGACTGTTCTTAGGAGCTGACGTTGGATCCAAAAAAAAAAAAATTCAAAAGTTTGTATGAGATGCGGTATCTATATATGTAGTGTTTTTGCTATTACTGATTAAAGACTTGTGATTACTGAAGAGCCTCTACTGAAGAGCATTGATTGCAGTCTTTAAAAGATTGTGTGGCTGTCCCATTTTTTATCAAAAAATACACTCGGAAAAAAATCCTCAATGTTTACGACTAACAAATAGTAGGTCACATTGATTTCAATATGAATGCTTGCAGATAGGTGAGCTGATGGAGCAAACTCATTAAGTATGCTTTTTCATATATTTCTTTTCTGCCTTCTATTTCCTTGTTAAATAGTCACCAAATTAGTGATGGAGAATGAGTATTATAGATAAAATGTGAGAGGCACTCAATTTTGCTGGTGCTATACGATAGTGCCCAAAAAGATATTTTATAGAGCCAGAAGAAAATCACAGGGTTTAGAGCGAGACGGACATATTCCCAAATGTATCCAGAGGGAGTAAGTGAGAGCGAACAGCTGACCCAAATGTATCCAGAGAGCGTAAGTGTGAGCGAACAGCTGACTAATTTCTGACAGAAGCGGTGTCGACTGAGCACTTTTTAAGTCTAGATATTCTAGTCTCTGAATAATTTCTCGAGCAAAGAAAATTTAACATAGAATTTAAAACGCCTCTCTTTTTTGAGTGATGTTAACTCCATTCTGACAAGGAGATTCTTCATTGTGACAACAAAATCTTTTACTCAAAATTATTGTAGACATAGGAAAACACGGTGGTTAGAGGGAGACGGACATAGTCGAAAAATAACTCAAGAGCCAAAATGCCAGCGAAAATGACAGACGCAGCAAATTGTGCTTTTTTGTTCTTTTTTCTTTGTCTCGAGTGAGTTGTTGAGCTCGGTATAGTGACCTATTGAGATCTTCATCGCCAAAAGTATAAGTAGTAAGTTTAACGAAGCATTCTTAGCTTAAAATTCCAAATCGATAACCTGAGGCAAAACGAAAAAATTTCCACAAACGCCATCTACATTTCCATGCCTGATTCCAAATCTGTTATTAGTTTCGCTACATCATCCTCGGCTTCCACAATACAGCGAAAAATGTGATTTTTTCATATCTGCCGACATTTTTAATTATGTAGCCAATAAACACTCAACAATTTGTCTGTTTACCAATTAAAGAGGTACTCCATGCATTTACGTTTCGTACAAAGAATGTTTGATATAACCGCTCAAAGTTAATCAGGTCTGTCCCCGTTTTCGATTTTGATCAGATCTTGCGGAATCGGAATTGGTAGCTGTTCCCGTTTCCGAAAAACGATCAATTTATTCGGTTTCAAAAGTTTTGCTTTTGAGTCAGTGGAAGGAAAAGTAATTAACAATTCGTGTTTTAAATATTTTTATAATTATAAGTCAAATATTTTGAAGTTTTTGAAGTATCCTTAGTTATATTGAGCATACAACTTGATTTGAAATTAATTTTTTCAAAGCTGTACCTCAGAAATTGATCGAAATGAAACCGAGCTGTTCGCAATTCCGCATCAGCGCATGCGCAGAATTGTTTGAAATTGTTAAGGTTGCCATTTAGCTGAATTATAATTCGAAAACGATTGGAACATTCATTCGAAAAGAAAGTCGATTTCTCTTTCACTCGGAAACGCGATCATCATAATGAAAACGATTCGGCATTCCAACCGTTTTACTTTTTAAATCCACTAGGAAATGGGAACAGACCTAAAAATCTCAATTTTTTCACATATATTTTTCACCGTAAGTAAATTATTTATATGTAATTTTCCATTAAAGTTTTTTTTATTTGTTATTTATGTAGATATTTAAGCCATTTAGGAACGAGTTTTTCACTCAAATTGTAATAATATTTTCTCCCATTTAGGAAAAGTCAATGCAATCTGTAGAACAATCAAAAGTGTTTGTATCTATAAAGTAAAGTTCCTTTAAAATGTTCTATAGATTGCCATAACTTTTTCTAAATGAGAAACATTTTTTTTCATACTACATACTGTATAGAGAATTTAACATTTTTATAAAATTTCGAAAAAATATACCAAAGTAATCCTTAGAACGCAATCACCATTTTAATCCTTAAAATATCTTCCCTTATATGTTCTGTATCCCTTTCTCTCTCTCTCTCTATGTGTCTTTGCAACTCATCATCGAGTTGAACTTTGCACTGAACTCATTGAGCCTACTCAGTCAGTCGGTCGTGTACCTTAAATTCAATTGAATATTTCATAAGCTGCCAACAACAAAGCAAAACAAGAACATTGAAGAAAACGACGCGCCAACACGAAAATCGGCTGCCAAAATTCAAGACTCCTGCTCCTGGCCACCCTCCTCCTCTCTCGCTAACCTGAGTTGTTTGCTAGAACTAAAAGCATACAGTGCAATTGTCTGGTGTGTCTACCAACCAGTCTCGATTGTGTTACACTGATAATGGCCTCTGAACTTTGCTTTATTACATGGAAAACAACAAAAAAAGAGAAGAAAAGTCGCAGCCACACCACTGCCGGCAAAGTGCCAAAAAAACCGAAAGCGGCAAAACCAGAACTGAAAAATTGCCACTCAACTTTAAAAGGGGCACTCAAACAAATAGCTTAAAAAAAAGAGTGTAGTGGCGCTTGTCCTGATAATAAGAGCCCCAAGCCTAGAAGCATGCACTTTAGATCTTTGACCTAAAAGTATGCAGCTAAAGTTGTATCGCCGTTTTTACTTTTAGCAGATTCAAGCTTTCTAATAAAACGACGAATTAACCGGGATAAAATACCTTAAGCCTCCGCAGCCAATTCGTTGCACTGGTAAATTTGTGTTAATTTGTCCATAACTAAAATATTATTTTTAATATTTTTAATATTATACTGGTTATCGACTATCGGTTGTCCGTACTCGGTAAGTTCTGAGCACCCCCACGATAGCACTCGATAACGTAATCGGAAAATACACCCCTAGGCGCCACGTATTTCCTGGCAAGCTGGCTTCGCTGATCACTAGCCACGTTCTTTCAATTGAAAAACTTCCAGCCGTGCAGACGTGTCAGTAGGAAATACATCCAAGCTTCAGGTTTAACCTTAAACCTTGCCAAACCATTCCCCCGTTCATCTATACGCCTACGCGCAGCCGCAAAGAACAATTGTTAAAGCCTAATTAAATTTAGAAACAAAGAGCTTCGTTCTTATCGGCTTGGCGCAACATAACTTGAGTTTCGGCAGTTTCCTCGTGGAAAATCGGCCTCCCCTTGGTGAGTGATAGTTTCCAGCTTGTCGATGTTGCTCAAGCTAACACACTTATTCCTGTGCAGCTTTCCCAATCGAGCTAGACGAAGCTGAGGAGCCAAAAGTGGGAAAAAAAAAACTTAATCTCGGGGCTGAGCCACGGCAGTTGCCGCCTCCACCGGCACACATTTAAGTGTCGCCAGCAATCGGTAACTATACTTAGGTTGCCGCTGCCCCGACATCACCCTAATTATTCTTTTTGTCTAAAACTTAAGGTCTGGCCCCTAGTATCCGGCTGCTAGCTCCAGAGCCCAAGCTCCATGGTGTACCTAACCTCATAAATCGGGAGCCAGAGACCCTAGGCCACCAAGCCAATCCAGCTCCCACCAGTTGCCGAAGAATCTGTAATGTTTAGTGCCAGTGAAAAACCTCACCAAAGCCTTTCGTGCCCAAGTGTAGTGCAGTGAGACGGAAGAAAATTCCATATTAAAACGCCCAGTGCAGACCCTGAGGCTCCAGTTGGACAAGAGAGAGAGAGAAGTCATAAGGCAAAAGTTTTGTTAAGCCGAAAAGCCAAGTGAAAGTTCTACCAAAAGCGCTAATAGAGGCCCAGCATATGCCTTTGCCCGCGTAAACCAATTTTTTTTGTTCTCGTGCCAAATGAGCCAAAGAGCTCCACTATCAAGAGAGAATCTCTTCTACAGTTGTTATTATCAAATCAATTTTTTTTTGCGTGGATGACCAAATTGGCTTGAGTGATGGTGTGGTGCTCTCCAAATTCAATATAACCCCCAACATCCGTCAACAATCCAAAGCTTTAAAAATACTCTACAGCTGATCGTCTCGGAGAAAGATCTTTCGCCGCGGGATCATCATTAAGCCGTAAGTTTTTGCCCATGGGGCTATAAATTAAGCTAACACTTCCAGAGAGTACGAGCTGTTAAGCTAATACGCCCTTACTCTGTCTGAAGCTGTTTTAGGCGGTGTTTGGATTGTCCCCTCTCTTAAATTATGTAAAGAGAGACTAAACTGCCTAGTTATAATTACCCACCCACACAAACAAAACCCATTTGGTCAGACTTGCCTCGTCTAAATCATACAGCGAGAAGCAGAGCTCCGCTCTTGAGATGACTCTCGCCACCTGTCGCCTGATATAATTGCATTATTAAATAAAACCCCGTTTTTGTTGTTGTGAGCTCATGCATGGACTGCTGATAAGCCGCTGCGGATAAGCAAGATCAAAACAAAAGGATGCAACCAAGATCGCAGCGCACCGTTATAGGTCAATGCTCGGGCTGATGCCAAAATCTTGCGCTGGCTCCAAACAGCTGAGCTGACCGAGTACAGTAGTACCTCGCTTAAGTGGATCATTGCCAGTTCACACTTATTATCATATAATATATTCACATATATAATTATTCTATCTTATTACTAAATGCATATCCATAATCAAATGGCGAATTGTCACATAATCTTTAATTTTCAGCGTCTTTTGGTTAATTACTTTCACTTGCGCTTAGGTTCGTAGTATTTTTTTTGGATGAGATTTTCTTTGTAAATTAGTTTCCAACTCGCTTAGATTTTAAATGTAAACTTAATCATCACTCTTTAAAATTATAATTAGCCTTTAGGATCATCAACCCATATTAGTTTTAGTCATGTTTAGCTACCAGAAACATCATGAAGTACTCGATTAAATTTATCATGAAGTCTGACTAAACTTTTTTTCATTCCGGAAATCATGAGGCGCCGACATGGAATAGACTGATCAACTAGCAGTTGTTCAAGGGATCACCAATGGACATCCGTTCGTGCCTGCCCCTGGTGATCATGGTAGGGTGGGGAACATGGCCGCTGAACAACACCTCAGCGCGGCCTTAACACTGCTATGGCTTTTTGAATCCACTTCTTTCCCCTTTCTTCTTTCTTCTTTACCCTTCTCCTGTACCCTGTTCCCATTTCCCGGACTAAATGATAGGCTTCCCATACCTCTTCCAATTCCAGAACCAACCCGTGATTTTTTTTAAAGTTAAGTAAGCCATCGAGCATGTAGTCTGCGGCACAACTCCTGAACCTACCCCACATTGCCGACGAAATTAGCCGGATCAAGCACGGGTTCCGCACAGGGCTACTACTACCATCTGCTCAAGAAGGATACAACCATCCGTTGTATGCTACAAGAGCAACAAAACAGCAAGCATTTCCAGATGCGGGACCAACCAAAAACTGCCGCCTTATTATAAGTCCATGAATTATGCACAACAACTCATATTATCTAATATGCCACAGACTACTACACACAAACAAATCTGTGGTTAAATTTAACCGATATTTTGGGTTAGAAATGCGCCAACCCAAAAAGTCGGTAAAATTCACAAAATTTGACAGTAACTATCACGTAAGCCTTTACGCAAAGAGAACTATTGCAATAGTAAATCTAACTGAAAATATCGTTTAGAAATGCGCCAACCCACAAAGTTAGTAATATTAACCGATGCGTACAGTAAGTAAATTTTCTTACTGTGTGTACAGTAATTTTACCATAAAAATAGTAATTTAACAGCTGTTACTCAACAGAAGAAAAGTAGGGTTGGATACTATTTTCGCTGTCACAAGTTGCCAATCTACTTGAGCTCATCATCATCCCAGACCAGAAGAGGCAACCTTAATTACCCCCACCCACCAATTTTGGTTCTGAAAAAATTGTTTGAATTACACACATTTTTATTTTATTTGAAAAATTTTTACTTACTTGGGGGGGGATTCGAACTCTGGGCCCTTGGACTGAACACGATTGGACGAACGTCTTTACCAGTTACGCTACGGCGCGCGTTAATAGAATTGCGTCTAACATATTACTTGTATTGAATCTGCCTAACCACATGCACGAAAAATTTCTTAAATGTCGCATAAATGAGACCACTAGTAATTCTCAAGTTCAAATTCAGTGAAAGTACAATATAAATATAAGGGCCAAACTGAATTTTTCTCAATAAACAATTTTCGCGGTTAGATTTACTGTCGGTAGAGTTAATCCGTGAACCAACAAAATTCATTTAAAAAGTTATACTATTTGTGCGGTAAGATTTACTTGTGGGTACAGTAAATTGCTGCAAAAACAAAGTATGAGATGAAAAAATCACGTCAGAGTAACTATTTCTATGGTAAAGTTACTGTAGTTAGCAGTAACGTATTAAAACAACAAAATATGTGAAAAAATATTTGTGGTAGAATTTACTCAGCGTACAGTTGTTAAATGCAACAACAAAATACGAGCTAAAATAAATACGTGAACTTTACAATGTCTTCTGTAGATTTTACTGTTAGCACAGTTACCAAGCAACAACAAAACCACATGCATAAAAAATTTCGAAAAAAGTTACTGTCAGCGTTAGTTAATTTTACCCACCAGATTTTTTTGTGTGTAGTTAAGTAATTGAGGATAATCGCCTTGTTTGTGCTGCAGAGCTCTACTCCTTGATAAGTTATTCATTAAGTTATTATGTGATTACATCTCACACAAAAATACAATGGGTAACAGAAACTGCTCTCAGCTTTGATTGTTTACTGGCAGCAGGATACGTGCATTTTCCCTCTTGTGTTTGATCTTGTTTCAGTTACTGGTTAAAACGACTGAGCGCCTGAAGCTTGTTTCACACCTCTTAGGGCCTTTAAGTTTCATTTTTCCATCTTGAGCTGCCTCCATATCCAATGCTTAATGGATTTTTCGTTGTGTTTTAACTTTAAGCCTTTAATGTGGCAAGCTTTACCTATATAATTTATTGGGTGGATATATTTGGGATTTGTTATAATTTTTTCCTTTTACATTTAAAATGTGCATTGAAATTTTATTTTGGGATTATTTTGATTAAATCTCTTGGGGCCAAACAAGAGAAAAGCCAAAAGGTTAAGCTTTTTACTTGCTGAAAAGTTAATTTTCTGCAGGTATTAATTGGTTTCAACTTGGCTTATGCCTATAAGTAGTTAGCAGTTGTAAGATCAATATATTTTCGGTGTAGGGAAGTTAAATTGAGTTGAGCCAAACTTTTATTGCACACTTTTTGCGGAAATTTATGTGAGGATTGGAAAGGTGAACAAGTTGTGGGAGGTAATTCTAAGAGTATTTATAACTAAAAAAAATTAACCACTGTTAAAAATGAGTTTCAATATAGTGTGAATCTTTCTGCCCACCTACAGAAATGTTTCACTGCAAAGAATTCGCTCTAAAATACATTTTCTAAGATATTTGCGTACATCAGAGAGCACAACATTTCTATTGCCTACTTTTGTGGGCTCTGCTCTAATAAACATCAAAGGCAATTGATGTCACTCGCCATCGCCAAGGCCAAACCGCCAATTTTAATTGCAACTCATCAAAGCTTTGTATGTTTGGAGTGCACTCAAAGAAACATTTTTTGGCTACCCACAAAAGAAGCGAATTTATTTTGCCTCCTTATAACCTACCTAAAAAAAGCCAGAGCTCGCTCCTCGATGCAATTTTTTATGCATACACTGAATTTCAATGACTTTGACAGAAAATAAATAGTACGCAAGTGGACCACCTTAACCACCCCACCAACTACCAACTATCATTTACATTTTTTGGTCCTTGATATTTAAATTTTTGTTTCTAAAACGAAGAAGCACAAGAATACTTATGCTAATTAAGTTATTTAATTGTTCAGCTGTTGCTTTCCACTTTTTGGTGATTTTTTATTTGTTTTTTTGCAGCTTGCAACAACCGCAAAAAGCATCAATTTCGCCGCACCCTGTAACTTATTATTTCGTTACAGTTTTGCTTTACTGGGGGCTTAAGTGGTGCATGCTTTTTGCGGTCAGTGGTTAATATTTTCTCAAAAGGTTAATATGCTTGCAAAAATGTCATTATTCTCTTCTGTTTTGATGAACCACAGAGAGATACATACTATGAATGAATTTTCTTTGGTGTCGGGGGGTTTTTAATGGCTGAAATGTAACAGTAAAAAGTAGTTAGGTTTCAGGTTATCAGGTTTTTAAACATTTTGGGCGGCCGTGTATTTTTCATACCCATTGTCACCAAGTCAGGTATGAAAGTTTGGTGTGTTGACACATCGCTGTATTTTTTATTATTATTATTATTTTAAATGATTGGTACACAATGGCAAATTGTGGCCTATTTAAATGCCATAACAACTTAGGCCTTAGGCTGGTAATAGTTCATTAATATATATCAGAGCTCGCAAAAAACTGTTAACACTATCAGCGTGTCTGTGTAAATCTGTTCTGTTTCAGACACAACGAAAAAAGGTTGCAAAAAGACACTTTCAATTCTGTCTTGCTCAATAGCTGTTTTCGCTCAACCAAAGATCGCTTTTTTCGTTTCTGATTTGCTCATGTCTTTCACTGACCGTTTTGCCGAGAGCCGACTTCCAAAGTGTCTTCAAAGAATGTAAGCGTGTTTGTGACTGGGATGCCTGTGTGTGTGTGTGTGTGTGAGTGAGTGTGTTTGTCTCAGTCTACGATCTTTGTACATATGTGGAGTATGGAAAAATGTATTATTATTAACCTATCAAATGAAATGCAGAAAATATTAGTTTTTGGTAATTGCTTAACGCCTAAACTCCATATTTATTTAATTATGTACATTGTACAAATTGTACATAAGCTCACCGCCTACCACACGAACAAAACAAATAACACTTTTTGCTGGCACTTTTTGTGTTTTGCTCATATGAAGACAGTTTTTCGTGAGCGGTCGCTCACAAGTGTCCCTCTCAGTTGTTATTGAGAGACCGTCTCGTTTGTTTTGATCAACCGAAAATGCTCAACAGAAAACACATGAGGAGGGGAAAAAAGTGTTTTGCTCAGTGAGAGACCGAGTGCTCTTTGTTCTTTTCTGTTTTGTCAGTGGTCTGATCGAACTGAAAATTGTGTTGAGGGTTATTTGCGAGCTATGATATATATATTAGGTAAGTGCTTATATTTACGTTTTGTGGGTTTATGGTTTTCTTAAAAAATTATTGCTTACGGAAATCATGTACATTGTTATGGGGCTTATATGTAAGTAGAACATCGCTGTATATTTTTCTCCATTGCATACAAGACACCTCAAGGTATTTGGTACAGGAGCACGATTTTCATTTTCCCATTTGTCTTTATTTGGCAGCATTTCTCGTCAACATTTTCCATACAGAAAAAATACGAGATTTTCACCTGTAAACATCTACAGGTAAACCACGGAGAACTAAACTGTTCTATTTCTTTTCTTATAGCTTCATTCTTCCTCTTTACTATGCAAAAATGTTTGCCACGATATTTCCCACATTCCCCGCGCTGGAATTTTTTAAGTGTCAACACTTTCTTGGGTATTTAAATACCCACTAGCTTGAAATGTGTTAAGGTGCCATGGGTACGTTCAGTGTTCAAATTTAGAAGTAAGCAATCAGATTCTTAATGATATACAATCATGATGCAATGAGTATGCGCATAGCTTTGTGAGTCTGTGACGTCATTTGACAGATTAGTTTTAGGTTGGGATTTTAAATTTTTTTTTATTTAACTCGATTTAATTTAACAATTTATTGTCATTTTGGTTACCGAAGCACACATTTGAAAAAATGTTAACAAACACAAAATTGTGAGTCTCTGACGTCACATTGGAATTTTTTGTTTGACAAGCTACGCATTGCACTACCTTTTATTTTTTGTTTCATGATTCATGATATACAATTTTGATAAAACTTCGGCACAGACGAAGTTGGCTTTTCCTTCTCGATTTTCATTTAAAGTCGGACACAAGTTCAACAATTTTTTGGGAGTTATAAAAAAATTTGGTTTCTCTTATTGTAAGTATATGCAATGCTTTTTATACTCTGTTCCAAGGGAACACAGAGTATATAAAGTTTGTAACAGCCAGAAGGAATCATCTCCGACCCTATAAAGTATATATATTCTTGATCAGCATCAACAGCCGAGTCCGTCTGTTTGTCCGTACGTATGAACGAAGAGATCTCAGAGATGGTAAGAGATAGAGGTTTGACATGTTTAGGACATATTATATATTTCTTATACTTGCAGGCAGATCAAGTTTATTTTCAATTTTTGTTACGTCCCCTTCCGACCGATGTAGCGAATTTTGTGGCGACATTTGGTTTATGTTTTGTTAATAAATAGATTTGAGTTAAATATTATAATGAGGAACAAAGCTAGCTTGCTTAAAGATTTGATGGATTTTAAGTAACAAAAATGAATTTTAAAATATTGTACACCAATACAATGCAAAAGTCAGAGGGCAGCAGAAAGCAACAATAAGCCAACCTGCCAACTTATTCCAAATGTGACAATATCATTTTCGAAGTTTTAATTTTCTTTTCAAAACTAAAAGTTTCTTCGCTTAAATGAAGTATAAGTTGAACAAGACTATGTGAATAAATAAGCAGTTTACTAACATCTGATTTAAAAGGTGTTGGGGATCTTAGTTATGGGAGCAGGCTGAGTGATTGGAACAGAGGGCCCATAACCATCAAGAACACGAGGAGTTTGTAGGTTGGAATAATACAAGCGTTTATTAATCTAATAAAGTACGGCTTAGCGCGGTCTACTACCGATACTGTTGAGTTCTCTCTGACGACTGACTATGCCAGCGATTGATATGTGCGTCCGTACCTCTAATTGATCTGCTTAATGAAGAAGTACAAGACATAAGAGACGCACATACACAAACACATCTTCTAATCTCTCTATGTACATTATGCATACACAACAGTGCAGTATGTTGGGAAACATTGTTGCTTTGACAAACTTCATATACAATTGCAACACGCCCCCTCAAAGTAACAATATACTTGACTTAAATATACGTGACGCCCAATGATGAAATGCACCCATGATGTTTGCTACTAGTTAGGCCTTTCGTCAGGACGTCCGCTGGCATCTGTTCCGTCTGCATATACTCTACTTCAATGTCGCCACTTTGATACTTTTGCTGGATGAAATGGTGGCGTACATCTATATGCTTTGTACGCGGGTGAAATCCAAAGCCAGAAACCAATTTCTGTGCGCTCTGATTGTCGTTATAAAGGCGCACCGTCTCGCATCTTCTGCCGACGGCTTTCAGGAGGGCCTTCAGATATAGGGCCTCCTTGACTGCTTCGGACATTGCCAAGTACTCCGACTCGGTACTCGATAGGGCTACAGTTCGTTGCTTACGTGCCTCCCAGCACACAGCTGCGCCAGACAGCATGAACGCTTGCCCAGAATAGGAGCGCCTGTCGCTAAGGTTCGCTCCCCAATCTGCATCGACAACGCCAAATAGATCTTCGCCTGTTTGCCAATATAACAGGCCCAATTGTTTCGTACCACTCAGGTACCTCAGAATGCGCTTCGCTGCCTTCCAATGGTCCACATTGTAATTGCTGTTGAACTGACTCATAAAGCTCACAGCGAACGCAATATCCGGGCGTGTCAAAACTGAAAGAAACATTAAGGCACCAATTAAATTTTGATAAGGATACTTCCTCATTTCGCCTTCGTCTATTGCCTCAGGACGTCTCAGGATACATTTCGTCTCGATAGGTGTCAATGCTGGCTTGCATTCGACCATGCCAAACCTCTTCAGTATGGCACCGATGTATTGCTCCTGCGAAATAAATATCCGGTGCTCGTTTAAGTTCTGCTTAAACTCAATGCCCAAGCAGGTCCTCACTGGGCCAATGTCTTTCATCTCAAAAGCCTCGCCAAGATCTGCCTTTGTCTTCTCCATCCACA
The DNA here is from genome assembly GCA_037044535.1 of Lordiphosa magnipectinata. Taxonomy (NCBI): domain Eukaryota; kingdom Metazoa; phylum Arthropoda; class Insecta; order Diptera; family Drosophilidae; genus Lordiphosa; species Lordiphosa magnipectinata. The sequence goes on along the minus strand of JBAMBO010000031.1, from coordinate 38,708 downwards.
CAGGATCATTTGACGCCAACAGTAAGTCGTCAACGTAAATAGTGACGAGAAGAATCTTATTCCCTCGACGCTTTACAAATAGGCACGGATCTTGCTTAGTGGGCTCCAACCCACTTTCCAGTAGTTTTGTGGTAAGCTTGCAGTACCAACGCAAGCCGGATTGACGAAGTCCATATAGAGCTTTCCTTAGCACACAGACAGGATTCTTCAACTCTTTAATACTTTTACGCCATCCTCTAGCTGCCTCGACATATGCCATTCCTGGTGGGATCTCCCTTTCACCGATGGGCGCTCCTGATTCCAGCTTTTTCATGAAATCGGTAAATCCCTCTGGTATGTCCATGAAAACGCTCTCTTCAAGCTCTCCATTTAGGTATGCCGTTACCACATCCATTTGATGGATCTCCATGTCAGCTTCCACTGCTAGTGCTGCCAGTAGTCTGACCGATGTGAATCGCACTACGGGCGAATACGTGTCATTGTAGTCTTCTCCAGGTCGTTGTGCGTACCCCTTGGCCACCAAACGCACCTTCTTCTTGCCTGCAGCGCTGCCGTCATCTTTTGTGCGAAATACCATTCTGTTACCAATCACCTTACGATCGGCTGGGCGCTCCACGAGGTCCCACGTTTTGTTCAGTACTTGTGCCATAAACTCGTTCTCGATTGCCTTGGCCCATGCGCTTGCATCTTCAGAGCTTTTCGCTTCTTGCAATGTAGACGGATCATCTACACATGTAAACGCCATTTCGCACTCCTCAAAGATGTCATCTTGCGTCTCGGCGTCTTCCGCCTCGTCGTTGCTGCTGCTGCCTACCCCTTGGTAGACTTTACGTGGCCTTCCGCGCTGTCCCGTCCGTAAGAGCCTTGGACGTCCTTTGCCACGGCGCGGCTCATGCAGTTGTTGCTCTTCCTCTTCGGAGTCGCTCACCGCGTCCCCACAACTCGGCACGTTGGTTGTGATCTCGATGTCTATACCCTCTTCGCCATAGAATTCTTCATATTGCGTCTTGAACCCTGGAACATTCAAGAATTTGACATCGTTAGATATTATTACCTTGCGCCTTTCCGGCACATACAGCCGATACGCCTTCGAGCTCCTTGCGTATCCCATCAGAATGCACTCTTCTGATCTCGACTCGAACTTGCCCTTCTTCACGCCCTTTTCGAGCGCAAATGCCTTTGTGCCAAACGTTCGCATGTACGCCACTGTCGGAATCTTCTTCGTCCAGTATGTATAGGGAATCTCTCCAGATAGCCCCTTTGTCGCACATCTGTTGCGTATGAAGCACGCTGTACTCACTGCTTCTGCCCAAAAGGTCGGAGGCGCTCCCGCTTGCTTCATCATGCACCTAGCCATCTCCACAAGCGTTCTGTTTTGCCTCTCAGCCAGTCCATTTTGCAGCGGCGTATGTGGGGCACTCAGCCTACGCCGGATGCCATGCTTCTTCAGATAGGCATCAAACTCCTTGTTGCAGTATTCCGTCCCGTTGTCCGATTGAAGAGCCTTTATTTTCTTTCCTGTGAAGTTTTCCGCTGCTGCTTGATATTCCTTGAATACCTCAAGCACCTCGGACTTGTGCTTTAGGAAATAGACTTCACAATATCTCGAATGGTCATCAGTGAATGTGACGTAATATCTGCAACCACTCATGGACTCCTTCCTCATCGGGCCGCACACGTCGCTGTGTATGATTTCGAGCAATTCGGTTGTTCTGTTTTCTGTTACGCTTCTGTAACTGTTTGCTGATTGTTTCTCGCTCAAGCAAATCTCGCACTTCGACAACTTTTCGTTATCTTTGATCTGCATACCGTAGGCTTTGCCATTTTTGGCCATGCTCTTTAAGTCTCGTTCGTTTACATGTCCCATACGGTAGTGCCATAAGTCAATATTGTTTTGACTGTTCCCTTCTGCATTGTTCGTTTGGTGCTCTTCGCTGTCCAGGTAATACAGATTTCCATTTCTTTTTGCACGTAACCAAACCTTGTTATTGTTTTTCACAATTAACGCATCATTTTTTCGAAAATGAACCTCATAACCTTTGTCTGTTATCTTCGCGATTGACAACAAGCTTTGCCTTAGGTCAGGCACATAAAGCACTTCACTCAGGGTTATGCTCTCTTTTGTTTGGTTTTCGTTCACTGCAATTCGTATGTCTCCGACTCCACTGATCTGGGTAGTCTTGTTGTTGGCCAAATGTAATGTCTTTTCGATCATTGACATTTTCTCAAATGAATCCACATTTGAGCTCATATGCGCTGTACAACCACTGTCTAGGCACCACACGCCAGCTTTATTCACACAGAAACTAGCTTGGCAAGCGAGGGTGGCTTCTTCAGCTCTCCTCGCCTTTTCTCTTTGGCTCTCTGGCTCTTCGCCTTTGCCTTTTGCCTTACTTCGACAGTCACGCGCTATATGCCCCGTTCGATTGCATGTATAACATTTTCTGTTATCTCTCTCTCTAGGCGCCTTGTCGCTTTTGCCTTTTCGGCGGTTGGCGAACATAACGGTTTGCTCTTCTCGTTCACACTTAGTTTTGCGCGCTTCCGATTCTTCGAGTATTTTCACTCTTAGTACATCTGACCTTGGGAGGTCATCCCTTGCTTCCATTGCGCATCGGAAGGTCTCGTACGATTCGGGCAAACTGTATAGTAGCAGGATAGCTAGCAAATCGTCGCCTATGGTCACGCCAATTTCCTTGAGTTGTTTCACTGCCTCGAAAAACTCGTTCACGTGTTGGCGCGCGTTGCCGTCTTCACACAGTCGCGACAACGCGATTTTCTTCAGGAGCGATGCTTTCCGCACTGGTCCTCTTGACTGAAAAGTTTCCTTTAACTTACTCCAACAGCCACCAGCCGTCAGGCAGCCTTCGATTACGGCCAACTCCGATGGACTAATCGACAACAATATATCCGCGCGCGCCTTGTCGTCGTACGTTTTCCATACGGCGGTCTCTTCTGCTCCGGTGGGAGGGCGCGACTTAGCGCCATCCACGTACTGCCATAGTTCGTTTTTCACTAATACGGCCTGCATTTGTATTTTCCACGTATCATAATTCTCCGCACACAGCGGTTCTATTTTTATGAAAGCACTCGCCATTTTCCACGGTTTAGCAAACATAAACTTCTACAATTTTCCAAGTATTGTTTTTCGCGCACTGGAGCCGTGCTGGGCCCATAACCTGTTGGGGATCTTAGTTATGGGAGCAGGCTGAGTGATTGGAACAGAGGGCCCATAACCATCAAGAACACGAGGAGTTTGTAGGTTGGAATAATACAAGCGTTTATTAATCTAATAAAGTACGGCTTAGCGCGGTCTACTACCGATACTGTTGAGTTCTCTCTGACGACTGACTATGCCAGCGATTGATATGTGCGTCCGTACCTCTAATTGATCTGCTTAATGAAGAAGTACAAGACATGAGAGACGCACATACACAAACACATCTTCTAATCTCTCTATGTACATTATGCATACACAACAGTGCAGTATGTTGGGAAACATTGTTGCTTTGACAAACTTCATATACAATTGCAACAAAAGGTTTATTCAATGAAGTATCGAATCAAACTTATCGATAAATTCTATCGGCAAGAATTTCAAACTACAAATGGAAGTCAAGTTATCAGCAGTGAAATTTTCAACAGCACATTTTACATGTTTTGATCTTTAAAAATTTTAGGATGTTCTTATGGGGGAAACATAGAACTCCGCAGGAAGAGGCAGTAATGCCTTAAAAGTAATTTAAGTTTTGGAACTCAGTGCGTACCACAACCAGCAGCATTTGGCTTAGAAATTACAAAATAAAATTTGAATCCTACATTTATTGAATTATTTTGAAGACTACAACCCTGTCGTGGCAGCCCCAACGCATAAACTACCAGTCAGCTGTTTTTGCCAGCTGTTTTGCATGCAACTCCGAAGCTAACTCCGAAAAATGAAATCTCCGACATATGTGAAACATCGACATTTGTATTGATTGTTTTCAAAAACAAATGACCCCAAAATCTCTCGAAATTTCTGGAACACATCGGATAGTCGGGCTTGACCGAATTTCTCAATTGTTTATTGTTAAATTTTAACTCCGTTTTTATATTTTATTGACATCTTTACTCTGCCTCCCTGTTTGAATCTATAAAAATAGTATTAGACATTGTCCTCTAAATTTTAATACTTATTAAACTCTTCATGTCTTCTTCTTCATCGTTCCTTCCCCACATTTTTATATTGTATCAATTTTTAATTTTGTGCCATCCTTCTTACCATTTTCATGTTAATGCATGTTGTTGTTCATTTAAAGCTTTTGTGTGTGGTTGCTGGGTGTCAAGGATCTTCCGCGTCCAGTTCTGCGCTCTTTAGAACCGCACATAATTTTTAGTCGCCTTGCGTGTGGAACGCGTCAACGTGTTTAGCGCACTTTTGTGGCCAATTTCACAAGTCTGTGTAATTTTTTGGGCGCGATTACTGGTATAAGGGGTGAGATAAACAGCAATTGTTCAGGGGTACAAAAGAAAATTTAAAAAATTTATTTTGCGTACAAAGACTTGGTAAATACTATAATGGACAGAACAAACCCGTATTGATAATGTAAATAGTAAACTGTGTGTATATGGAAACCTGTATGTTAATAACTTTGTATATAAAAACCCCGAAATCCGGAAAAACCATCCGTTCATAGAAAATAACGCTGATATACATTTTTAGTATCAAAAGCAGGTAACAACCAAATCACAACAGCAGTCCAGTTTTTTAAAGGATTGTCGTCGACGAACTATGTAAATATTGTTAAATGATTTCCTAATGGTCGAACTTTCGTTCTCCAGAATATAACATAATTGAAATCCTTTTTACCCGTTTTATTTTTCTTTTTCTAAAATTGGTCTTTCAATGGTTCAATAATGGTAAAATATTTCTTATTTAAAGTTCTGTCTATCAATAATCTTTACAATTTCCCATCTTTCTTTGAGGTGATTCACAATTTGACTGTAATATGTTCGTAGGGTGGTAAGAGCTAGTATTGTCCCAGACGTTCCTTATCTTCTTGGTCAAGTTTACCACTTTTAGTGCCATTAAACTAAAGCTGACACATTAATTGTTCTTAGGAATAAATCCAGTTTTCTCTGAAAGAAGACAAAAGGTTTCCACAAATATCGGCTTGTTGGCAGAAATACATGTCACTGAAAGACGTTTCGCATATCTTAATGGGTATGTTGAAATATAAAGGAATTGTCTCCCACTGATAAACTAGTTAACAACGACACTGTTCGCCATAACACACACAGTTGTCAGACTATACCAATATATGTACCAATCACGTAACCCGACCGAGCTATGTCAAGTGGTTTTAAAACGTCACACAACACCACAAGTACCGGACCCTCTCTCTGTCTCAGCACCTGGTTATCCTTGTACTCTAATGTTGGCTGTCATAAGATCTCTCCTTCCAATTACTCGCCTGAGCGTTAAACACAGCAACGTCAACAATTATGTTTAATTCTTAGGCAAACGCTCACGTTAAGGACTTTGGCCTAGCCTGGTCATTCCCACTTCAACATGCCTCCATTTCTTGTTGCCTTCTGACAGCAAGTAACACGTCAAAAGTTGAACGACAAGCGGCAACCGGCGACGTCAACGCGGCGTCTAAATACATAAAAATTTCGGCGCATTGTTGAAATGCCTGAAAATTATGGGCCATGAAGTGGGTTGGGGTCAAACAGCAGCTACCTGCCTGTAATTAAAATGAGAGAAACGTTAACCAGACCTTTCCTAATGAGTTTATTAATTCAAATCACTCTCTCATATGTGCAAAATATTTAACAGAATGCCACAACACACTTATTGCAAGTGGACAATTCAATAAGGGAAAACATTATGGTGAAACAAAATCTTAACACGACCAAGAAAAAAACCAATTGCCACACATGTGCGTGTCTTTTTCCCATACAACATAAAGTTCAAAGAACTCCTCTGCACAGCCTTCGCAAACTCGCTCAAATATGACAAGGAGTAAAGCTGCTAACGACATTTTCAAAAATTTTTATAACGTGGCGGGGAACTCACTGTGACTCAACTACGGACACTGAGAGAAAGCGCAAAGAATGTTGGCTCCAAATGTTAATATCAATTTAATATAGAAAGAGTATGTACATTGTACGATTATCAGCCCAACTATCGGTCATTTCTTTCCAATGATATAATCTAGTTCTGAAATGAACTGGTGCCCTGTCGATAATGCCAAACGACAGGAAACTGCATATAAAAACGGTTCGGTTCGATTCACTTTATCGACCTAATCGATGACGTAAAGTGTCTACCTTAAAATACAGATTTTTGGAAAATTTTAAAAATGTTGAGCAATTTAAGCAATGAAAGCAAAACTCGACAGATGTTGCCACCGAGTCGAAAATTGGAGGGAATTGGACAAGTGAGAAAGTTTTTGCACCAATCGTATTATAGCTGCCTTCTCCGCCCACATGATCCCACATGGCGTATGCGTAATTTTACTTATAAGTCTAAAGTTTTATATTAGATAGGCACTGGAAAATAATGATTTAGACCATATTTCCTAATTAAAGAAGACTTTTTTGGTTTTATTCAATTAGTGTTCTGGTTTCAATACAATTGATTAATTACCATAATTTTCTTCTACATCTAATTCAAATGAATATAAATTTACTAATATTGTTTGGGTGCAAGATGTGATTCCCAAATCAGCTAAGTCTGCGCCTCGCTAGAGCATATGTTCTCTTCGATTTAGTATATGTTCAGAGGACTCCTTCTTCTCATGACCTCTCTCCTTTTATGGTGTGTTGGCCTATGCCGCAGTAGGGTTTTGGGGCTTACCATTGCATTGGCTGCACCCTTGCATGCCAATTCGTCTGCCATTTCATTTCCGAGGATGTTACCGCTGTTGAGTTACCACTTCTTCGATTTCCAAAGTAGTCCAAAATTGTCGAAGAAAGCCATTTTGAGTGCTTTAACTTAAAAGTGGAGATAGTTCTGTTACACTTGGGCCATTTTTTATATTCTGTTCTGTATAAAGCGTGTTAATATGTGATAATTTTGTTATTATACTATTTCTTGTCTCAACGCTTATATTTTGGATGTTGCTTTGTTCAATACTGCAATCTGAAATTTTTTTTTTCCGATTGTTGGCAAGCCATACATACAATCTTTCCCAAAACCAAAAACATGTTAATAACAAGTTTAAGTGTTCACTTTCAAAAACACTTTAGCATAATTACATTTTGGCCGAAGGTAAGTTTTAACTCCACAGTGCACATGTGTATTGGTAATTTCTGTGGCTAAGGACGAATCATTAAATAGATAAATGTAAAAAATTTAACAAATTCAACACAATTTCTTAATATTATTTACATAGTGCCTACATTTAACTGTATTTTCCATATGTATTTCCACTGATGCACTCCGATAACTTTTGTTTTTTGAATTGTGGTATTTAAAGTATTCGCTTTTGGAATATAAAGCTAATATCAGAGAATATTGTCGTCTAGAATTCGACTTTATGCAAAAAATTTGGACATCCAGCCCAGTGTGATCTGTAGTTCTTTAAACCGCTAAACCATACAATATAACTTGGTCTAGTCTTTGTGACCCTTCTTTAACTCTAAAACTGCTCTCTGATTAATAATAAAATTTATCTCTTAATTTTAATTCATTATTGCAGTTATTTATAATATAATGGTCATTGACAAGCAGGTCGGAATTAAATTAAACAACTAAGCTTTTGAACTTGCATTAATTACTCTAAAAATCAATTATCTTGGGATAGAAAATAGCATATGCTATCTAAGTCTGATCAGTAGAAATTTAAGCTTTTCTGCTTAAATCTGTGACTGCACCGTCTTCTGAATTGATATTGAATATGGAATAAGTTTATCGTGTATCCAATTTTTTTAAGTGTACCTTTTCAATTGTTATGTAAGCTTTGTTTGCCTTTTTCACTCGCGCATTTTGTGCGACAATTTGCAACATGTGCGTTTTTGTGGTCGCACTTAAGTGCCAGCAAGCATTCTCGTCCTAGCCTCGTTGAGTGCCTTCTAATTGGCATCGTTTAAATGGCTCCCTATTGCCCATGTTTCTCTCTCACTTACCCAAAGCCCTAACCCTTTGACAAAGCTGCTTCTGTTAGTTGCTGGACTAAGCAATTAGTTACGCATTCGCCACGCTTAAGCCTTTTCAAAGTGCCACCACGGAACAACATTGAAAACTAAAAATAAAAAAGAACCTGGCAAAACAAAAAACTTGTCAAGCCAATTAAGCAAAGCCAAAGCAAGTTTAAGCCAATTATCAAATGGCTTTTGTGGTTGCAGTCAAAAAGGCAAAGCATATGAGACTCTTGAGACGCTTGCATTTGACACTGTTAATCATGAAATACTAGTAACAAATCTTAATAAAATCTTTTATTTTATCACAATCTAAATTAAGTTGCCAAATTTACACAAGGTGACAGAAAATTTAGAAACAAAATAAATAATAAAAAATAAAAAAAATAAAAATAAATAAATAACTTAATTTTACGGACACTGCCATTAAGCTAATAAAATCATATTTATCTGATAGAAGTCAGAGAGTGGCTGCTGAGTCTGAAATATCGTCTACTTTGCGTCTAACTCGTGGTGTACCCCAGGGCTCACTCCTCTGAATAAAATAACTGTGTGTGTAGATGTTTGTAATAGAGATTTGTTAAGTGTTAATGATAGGGCTAATGTCACTCAAACCTACAAAGTGCAAGTGTATTGTAATATACAACAAATCATTGAATACAACTGATCTTCCGAATCTAAAAATTGAGAACAAGCCTATTAAAAATGAATCCCAGACAGTTAACCTAGGTATTACATTTAACGATACTTTATCTTGGAGTAATCACGTGACTAGACATACTTGATACCTACACTGTGCTATGGGCTGTGATGCTACCTCCCAATGAAGACTTAACGTTACATATAACAATATAGCTAGATATGAATACAATAAAAGACGAACTGACCATATTACACGCCTTGCTATTCAAATATACGATGTTGACTTTAAATCGTTTGCAATTCACAGATCGCTTATTTTTCTGCATAAGATTATAAATACTAGAGTACTATCTTGTTTGTATGACAAGATTAGCTTTACCACATGTGAACTTAATAGCAGTAAGCCATAAACTTGCTAGTTCCTAGAGACAATTCTTTGTTAATTCTGTTAGGTTGTGGAACCAACTACCAAGCAACATAAAGAATATCATAAGTGCAACGCAATTTAGGGACAAATTGAACATACACTTGCAAACTAGATCTTAAAATTAAGAAATTATTGTTTGCTAATATTTGAAAACTGTAAGATCAAATTTAAACCATAGAATTAAGTAGGAGTAGTCGATTAAAAACCTTGGATTTGTGACTGGTGCAACAATAGCTAAGTATATACTTGTAGCACCAGAAATTTTTGTCAAATAAATCTAAATCTAATTGCTTAAAGAAGAAGCCCTTGGTAAAACTAAAAAACTTTAAAAATTTAAATTAATTTCGATTTTAAGGATAAACCAATATGGTCAACATTTTTGAAATGCTATTACCTGTTCAAAATTGTGTATTTAAATCCTGGTAATTTATAGTTTTAGGACTTAAAAAAAATCAATTTCAACAATTTGTTCAAAAACGCTGATGATAATCTTGGGCAAGCAAATTATTTTTCATCAATTATTTAATCAGTTTTAAATTAAAACTTTTAATAATTTTTGTTGTCCCACTGGTTGCGCTTTTCTGACCTATTTCAGTCAAGGGAGCTCAACAACGCCTGCAAATTCACCCACATCCGCACAGGCAACACTCTAGAATGATAAACAAGCTACAACTGTTAACTCTTACAGCATGATCATATAAAGATATATCATATCATATGTTACAAAACGTGCTCTTTCGTTGGCACTTAAAGTTTGCTCTATTTATTTATTTAGAATTTCCAATTTATTGCACATACATCAAAAAACTAGGCAAGTTTTACCAATTATTTAGAAGCCGGCTTCGATTTTCATTTTTGAGTTATTTAAGCAAATCGTCTAATTTGTAGTTTCCATCAAGATTATTCATGCCTTTTAAGTTTTTGTACGTTTGCAATAAAATTTTTCACTTGCATGCAAGTTTATATTGTTGTTTGGTTTGTTGTAATTGTTTTGCAGTTTGTTGTACAAAAATTGTAATAAATGATTTTTGCAAAATGTGTGCGTCCTCTCTTTCTAATTGTGTTGATTTTGGCAATTAGTAAACAGACCAGGGTATTCGTCCAGAGGGTGAGCAAATGTAAACGAAATGTTTCGAATTTATAACAATTTTCACAGTCAATAAATAAAGGTTTTACCTGTTTTTTCATTGTTGTTGCTTTGATTTATATTTGTTAATGCTGGCTAAAATTGAGTTTCCGCATGTAAAAATAAAAACAATTTGGAACACATGTAAATTGTTTGCTAACTAACGTATGTTTTTGGTTTTTGATTTTTTTTATAGATTTTCGCCTGCTGCCGGTTTTGCAAGTGTGTGGGAAAATGCATTAGTAAATAAATATACGTATAAAAATAAACCAAATTATATATTGCACAATTGAAATGCTAATTGTCTGCCATTAAGGAACACTTGTAAATAATATGTTAAAATTTAAGCTGTAGGCTGTACAGGACATTATTTGTAAATGAATTTATAGGATACACGCAGTAAGCTTCTGTACTTTAGTTCACTTGAGATAAACATTTTATATGATTGCAAACGGAAAGCGCTCAAATGCAGTAAATAGTGAAGCAAATATACAACTTTAGGATGTCTCTGCTGTTTATGCACTGCGCCAAACGACTAACGGCCTCGAGGCCATTGGCTAATTTTCATTAACACATTTTACATTTTTTTAAATCTATCCACTTTAAGTCATTTTTTGCACTCGGACACTAAAAGTATTTTTGCTTAAGTGGCCACAGGTATGAAAAGGGAGGAAACCAGACAAAGCACATTGATATTACGTCAAAATGGCTTAATTTCTTCAATGTTAAGTCTATACAGTAAAAAGCGGCCTATTGACATTTGTTTCTCTTAAAGTCTTTTGCCTTAGAACAAAATCTCTAACCCTCTTCGTCTGAGGAGTGTGAGGGGTTCTTAACAGAAAACGTACTTGATGTGATTTCGGGCAGGATTGAAGGTTTAAAGGGTCAACTTTTAGGGGAACTATGCAAACCTTTCTTCACCTCTTTCATTGGAAATTGAAATATCTTTTAGCTTTTGAACTCGTTCTCGAATCAGCTTCATGTGTAAAAAGGCTTCTACATTTTAATTTCTGCCACTTTCTCCATATAATCAAATCAAAATATTCCAAAGCTCTCTAAAACAGAGTTCTACAGCCATAGCCTTTGGGGGCCGAACATACTTGCCAATTCACACCAAATGCTTGCCGAAGTCATACATCACTGTGTGTTAGAGAGAGACACAGTCACATTTTCACACTCTGTTCATGCGGAACCCTATCAAGAAAGCCCTTGTACCATCGGTTCAAACCTTTCACTCACACGGACATTCACAAAAAAGGATTCACAATGGGCTTATAACACACTCTGCAAGCCATGCATATTAAATTGGCTAATGAGTTTTATATGTATTTTATTTTGGCTCTTCAGTACAGGGCAAGGACAAGGACACTCTCTCTCTGGTCGTAGGTTCATTTTCGGCTTGGCTCTGCAATTAAATCCGCTGTGCAAATTTATGACCAACGAATTGCTCTTTGCGGTTGCGACAACCATGAGAAAGAGACACAAGTTTGTGGTTTGGCCAAGGATTAACTCTTTTTTTCTCCGTATTTTGCTTGCTCAATTAAAACAAGAAAGAAAGTCGGTCAAGCCCGACTATAACATACTCTGTACCCTTACACTCGCATTTGCTCAGGAGTCAAACGGCCAGCTAACACCCAGCGCACAACGCGGTGCGCTCTCTAAGTTTCTCTCTCTCTCTCTCTCTTTCTCTCTCGCACTAAGATTGCCTGTGTTGAACGGTTAGGGTATGTTGCTGTGGTTGTTGGTGGGGGGGTGGGTGGTGTTAACTGGCCGTTTTTTGCCCATAACTTGAGTATGGTTCATCCGATCTTTATCATTCTTTCAGCAAATCGATAAATAATTTTGTTTACAAGGTATCTCTAGAAGGAAAGAACGATCTATCTCCAAAACTGTAGGAGACATGAAGTTTTTTCCAAATTGCGGGGGCGGGAGGGGGCGTGGCAAAAATTGAAAATAAACTTGATCTGCCTGCAAGTATAAGAAATATATGTCCCATACATGTCAAACCTCTATCTCTTACCATCTCTGAGATCTCTTCGTTCATACGGAAGGACAGACAGACAGACGGACAGACGGACATGGCTATATCGACTCGGCTGTTGATGCTGATCAAGAATATATATACTTTATAGGGTCGGAAACGATTCCTTCTCCCTGTTACATACTTTTGCACAAACTTAATATACTCTATGTACCTTCGGTACAGAGTATAAAAAGTGAAACAGCCGCAAAAGAAGCAATTAAGCATATAGTGCACAGATAAAAAGATCAAAGGTGTTCGCAAAGCACACAACGCGAAGAAGGAAAAGATTAAAAAAATGGTCTCAAGTAGGGGGCGAAAAGGCATCGCAACTTTAAAGCAACTTTAGCAAATCCATGAAATATGGTGGACTACAAAAAGCATACTTTATGTAAAAATATATTTTATTAGAAAACTGTCGAGACAGTTTTTCGGTTTTTCCTGCTTTTTGGCATTTCAAAAGCAAATTCGCGACATTTTTATTGATATGAAGCGCAGCAGACACCACAGAGAGGAAGCAAAAGAGCAAGAAGGAGCTCGCTACATACCTCACACGGTAATAAAATTGTCGAAATACTGTCTGAGTCTCGGGCTGTCCCCTACTTTAGAAAATATGCTTGTGACATATCTATAACACCATTGTGAAGAGTTGACAACTGCTGCTTAAGCATTCTTCTTTCTACAGGAAATACCACTTTATGTTTTGTGTTTGCTTTAATCAAGAGAGAGAGACAAAGGGAATTTTGCATTTTTCAACGAAATTTTTATTTAGTAATTTATTGAATTTTTAACAAAATTTTGACGCTTGTCGTTATTGCAGACAAAAGGCAAGAACGTTTTGTCGTTTGTGGACGTTTCGCGTTGCAATTATGCTCTATGCATTGTAGAGAAAGGTCTATGGATTAAAGCATGAATTACGATAACATTTCTTTTATTTCAATTTTTAACTAAACTCATATCGTTGGAGACCGGACAGAATATTTTTAGAATTTAGGAAATTAGCTTGTGACAAAAGATATACCATTTGAAAGAGATGCTTGGGCCCTCCCCATTGACAATCTTAATCCTGGAATATTCATAAAATCATCATTATATCATATCATTCAAATTGTGTTTGCAGTACAAAGTACAGTAATATGATAGAAGAATATTGTGTAAAATATAAAATTTGTAAAAAAAAGTACAGCAAGAGTGCGGACTTCGAATGTGAATCACCAAGTATTTTTGTCAGTTTGTCAGAATTCTTATATCTTTTTTTACACACATCGGTTGTTAGGTTTGTTTAATATGTTTTTTGTTCAATAGCAACCGCAATTTTAATTTGAATTATTTGCGTACAATTTCCGTTTATATTTGCTTTTTACATTTTGTATGTTTTGCCGGAACTTCTCGTTTGTTCCCGATATCGGAGAGAGCAACAAAAAATTAAAGTATTTAAGTGTATCATTCTGACATATAGATTTTAGTCATTAATATTGTTTTTCTTTTTATGGTTATCCACCTTGTTGGTAATATAGCGCTGTGTTTAAATAATATGGGTCAGCGTGGAAAATATTCTAATTTGAATTTTTCTTTACTATAAATGCGCCTACCAAAACGCTCATGAAAACGATGTTGTAAAGCAGTGTTGTTAAATATCAAAATGTCGTAAGGCATAAAATTTTAACAGCTCTGTTAGGCGATGTACTATTCCTACAGAAGACCTTACCTAACATTACGTTGCATCTAATCCCCCAGAGAAATAACTTGTAATACTGCTACTAGGCTTAGAGAAACTGCTACCTTTTGTGTAGGTTCCCATGGTCACTCGGCTATACTAAGTAGCGACACCAACAATTACACTGTGCAACACTAAAAAGTTGATCGACTCGAGACTAAAAAATTCTGAAAGGGTATGATGGTAGTACAAAAACATTCGCTGGGTTTGGTCTGGTTAGCTGCTGTTTTCATTTTATTTAACTTTAAAATTTTCAGCTTCTGATTGGGACTTGCAACTCCATATCTCGTATACTTTTTGAAATTTCGCTTTAACGTCTTAGAGGAAGTCGTTGCTCTTGGCTTGGCTTACAAAACATTCTTAAGTAGCAAGTCAAAAAAGTCACATCTATATTCTCAAAAGTACAAAAATTTCGTAAAATCATCATGTCTTCCCTCATTTTGTACTGTTTTTCAACTTTGTCTTGAAAACTGTTACGAATTTGACTAAGCAATGCAGGACAAAATCGTAGCTAAGACTTAAATAAACAAATGGTTGGAACATACAAACTTCCCTTAAGCATGTAGAATTGTAATCAAAACTCGAAAAATGGCCATTTTTGGTACCAAAGACACAGTCAAGAATTTCGATTATTTGTATTAAATCAATAAAATAGTAAAAAACGAGAGCGTAAGTTAAAGTCGGCTCTAACCGACTTCGATATACCCGTTACTCATGCATAGAAATGTTTAATAGCCATCCTGTGTGCCTGAGGTGAGACAGCCGAAAAGTATGCAACATTTTTTTAACTCGGCTATTTATCATCAGATCTTAATGAAAATTGGAGGGCTTATAGATGTTGCGAATATAAACTTAAGTTTTAAATTTGAGATCGATATCTCAAAAATTGTGGGAGTTATTCAACATTTTTTACTGTGGGGGCGGGGGTGGGCGTGGCAAAAATTTGAAATAAACTTGATCTGCGTGCAGACAATAGGAGTCTACATTTCAAAATTGGTTGCTCTAGCTCTTCTAGTCACTGAGATCTAGGTGTTCATACAGACAGACGGACAGACGGTCAGACGGACAGACGGACATGGCTATATCGACTCGGCTGTTGATGCTGATCAAGAATATATATACTTTATATGGTCGGAAATGATTCCTTCTGGCTGTTACATACATTTGCACGACTTTAGTATACCCTTTTACTCTACGAGTAACGGGTATAAAAATTTAATTTTTTTTCTTGTCTACCGAAAATATTCGTTTTTTTCGAGTTTTTATGACAGTTGAACATGCGTGTTAGCCTATAACTATGTTAAAGAGTAATTAAATGAAGTTAGTTCATTCTAACGGTTTGTTTATTTAGGTTTTAGTTACAACTTTGTATTATATTACTTCTCCAAATTTGTAACGGGTTTCAAGATGAAGTTGAAAAACTGTAAAAAAGTTTGTTATTTTGAGTATGAAGATGCAATTTTTTTGATTTGCTACAAAGAAATGCTTTGTAGGCCAAACCAAGAGCAAGAACTTTGCCAAAGATATAAAAGCAAAATTCAAAATAGTTTACGAGATATGGAATCGTTAGTCCTACTCTGAAGCTGAAAAGTTCAAAGTGCAATAAAAAGAAAACGGCAGCTAATCAGACCAAACCAAGACAGGGTTTTTATACTACCATCACACCCTTTCAGAACTTTTTGGTCTCGGCGCTATCAACTTTTTATACCCGTTACTCGTAGAGTAAAAGGGTATACTAAAGTCGTGCAAATGTATGTAACAGCCAGAAGGAATCATTTCCGACCTTATAAAGTATATATATTCTTGGTCAGCATCAACAGCCGATTCGATATAGCCATAACCGTCTGTCCGTCTGTCCGTCTGTCCGTCCGTCCGTCCGTCCGTCTGTCTGTATGAACAACTAGATCTCAGAGACTAGAAGAGCTAGAGCAACCAAATTTGAAATGTAGACTCCTATTGTCTGCACGCAGATCAAGTTTATTTTCAATTTTTGCCACGCCCCCTCACGCCCCCGCAATTTGGAAAAAACGTCATATCTCCTACAGTTTTGATGATAGATGGTTCGTACTTTCTAGAGATATCTAGTACTCAAAATTGTTTATTGATTTGCTGAAGGAATGATAAAGACCGGATGAACGATACTCAAGTTATGAGCAAAAAACGGTCAGTTAACACCCACCACCCACCCCACCCATAACCTAAGCATTGCGGTCAGCAGCAATCTTAGTGAGAGAGAGAGAGAGAGAGAGAGAGAGAGAGAGAGACTTAGAGAGCGCACTGCGTTGTGCGTTGTGTGTTAACTGGCCGTTTGACTCGTGACCAAATTCGAGCTGCGACATTAAGGGTGCAGAGTATGTAATAGTCGGGCTTGATGACGTTTTCAAAAGTTTTGTTGTCTGATCTGTTTATCGTGATGAATTTGGAGTCATTTATGTTGCATTTAGTAATTGACAAATGTCTATTAATATCTGGCGGATAATAAATAGCCGAGTTAAAAAATATTGCATACTTTTCGGCTGACCCACCTCAGGCATACAGGAAGGATAATAAACATTTGTTTCCATGAGTAACGGGTATATCGAAGTCGGTTAGAGCCGACTTTAACTTACGCTCTCGTTTTAGTTCAAAAATGTGTCACAGTGTTATTGATTATTGCGTACCCACTTTTGCCTTTGATATTATGTATGTATCTTGGTATTACCAAGTCGTTTGGATTTTAACTCGCTGCCCCATGGCAAACCAAACGCCATCAACCTCTACACAGATGGCTCAAAATTGGAAAGCCAGGTGGGAGGCGGAGTTTTCAGTCCAGACCTATGATGTATGGAAGTGGCCTTTCTTCTTCCTGACCAATGTAGTGTCTTTCAGGCAGAGGTTGTAGCTACCCAGGAGGCTACCAACCATCTAAGGGAACTCGTGGTCAAGGAGGAAAATGTATTTTTCTTTTCAGACAGTCAAGCTGCATTAAAAGCTCTTGACGGTAAAACGTCCATGCTAAAACACTTACTGAGTGCCGCAAATCTCTGAATGCGATGGCTCAGCACTTTAGGTCTTGTGTAAACTTTGAAGGCAACGAGTTAGCCGACAGGCCTTTTGCGATATGTAAATTATCAATAAGGGAAACTACCTACAAGATGGCCACGAGCCGATGGAGATCAATTCACACCTGTGAAATCTCTAGGCTAACTTTGCCCACTCTTAACTTTTAAAGAACCTTAACGCTTTTGCGTTAGACAGAATGAGTCCCTAGTCGTAGGAATTCTCACCGGACACTGTCTCATAAGCAGGCATGTCGAAAGAATTAGTATCAACCACAATGCTACATGCTCAGTTGATGAAGAAAAAGCGTTGACCATCTCCTCTGCCGCTGTCCAGCGCTCAGTAGGAGACGATTTGCAATCCTTGGTCAGCCTTTTCTATTTGACATTTCAGCCGTCTCTGAAATAGAGATTGCTTTGCTACTCAAGTTTGTGCTACTCTCTAAGTTGTTCAAAAGGGAAGACCAAGCCTATACTGTCTGAAAGTAAATATTTAGGGGTTAAAAAGTATCACAGCAGCCCTTTCGTGGCCTAACTGAAGAAGCTTCACCGATTTTACCATTGCATTCTAACCTAACCTTAATATTTAAAAGTCATCGAGGGCGACACGAGATGAATTTATGTGTAAGTCCAAATAATTAAGATATTCATGCAAATTTCTGTAGAAAACGATGAAAATTTATTTGACTCTTTTCAATTTACATTTAGGAGATGTAGGTATATAAAAAACCATTACGTTATGCAATGTTAATCAGAATCGTTGCCACCTGACTTGTGCTCCTCCTCGTCCTTCTTCTCTTCAGTCTTGTAGTGGCGATATTCCTTTTTAAGTTCCCACATATTTTTATGCGGATTTTTCATATTATAATCGCAGACATCTTTAAGAATATCCTTCAGATGGGAAATGGGCTGATTGGTGATCTGGACGAGATCTTTAATATTGTAATATTGATGCTTCTCAAAAGCATGGAAGAGCATATCCATCACAACGTTCTTGTCATCTCGTACCTTCTTGCCCTCGGCCTTCTTGAGCTCACGATACTCAATCTGTTCAAACATGAACAAATGTTAAAACATGAACATGAGACGAGACGTCAAACCACACGTAGCACACCCGATCATAACTCAGCATCATAAATATGTCATTAAATTTAATTACGGTTGCTTTTCAAACCACTTGAAAAAGGGCAGCCGGTGCACTTAACATGCATCGTGGAAGGCAATGTGTAGTCCTTCCACGAATGCATTTCTATATTTACATACACGGATGTGACTACACTCACATCCTTAAGATAAGATTAGAAATAAGGGATGAGAATTTATGAATAAAAGGTACCTTGGTCAGACTGAGCAGGTTAGTACAATTGAAACCTGCAACAAGCGTGCTCGATTAAAGGTGTATAAGTTCATATATTTTTTGGTCCTTCGAACCGACAAGATTTACTTGAAAGACTAGTAGGTCAGTGCAGTGTTAAGCGTTTTTCCGTGGCTTAAGACAACGGAATCAGTGGTTTTTAATTAAAAACTGTAAATTAAAACAACAGGGTCTACTTGGTGACCTAATTAAAGACATTTTTCAAACGCGAAACCAAATAAAAAAAAAATCTCCAGAATGCTGTCCGTGAAGTTGGTGGAAATAATGAAGATGCAGGCGGAGATCACCAAAGATCTCCACCAACTCATCAAGGAAAAGGCAAATGATAGAGAAATCGATGAAAAGTTAGCAAAATTCAATGCAAACCATTCAGTATTGCTCAAATCTGGAATTGTCGATCACGAATATTTCAATGATAGAGTATTCGAAAACACTCTAGCGCGAATCAAGTCTTACAAAGAGGCAAGCTTGAAGCTAGAATTGAAAGATAAATCAATAGATGAAGCAGCCGGGGGATCGAAAGAAGCAATGAAA
The DNA here is from genome assembly GCA_037044535.1 of Lordiphosa magnipectinata. Classification (NCBI taxonomy): domain Eukaryota; kingdom Metazoa; phylum Arthropoda; class Insecta; order Diptera; family Drosophilidae; genus Lordiphosa; species Lordiphosa magnipectinata. Next base: position 19,705 of record JBAMBO010000031.1, on the reverse strand, counting down.
ATGCAGCAGATAAGGAAGACTCCTCCGGCTAATGTTGAGACGGACAGCATTCGATCAACGAGCTCAGTAGACGATTGGGTGATTCAGCTGGATACCCTGGGAGAGCAACTGAAGCTGGCTATTGAAGAAGCTTCTAAAAACTTCATGGAATTGAGTAATTACCAACTCATAAAGCCCAAAACAAAAATTAAAGTCTTGCTGGCGGAGTTGGACGAAGTGCATAAGAAGCTGCAAACAATGTACAATCTTAGCGCCTTTGAAAGCGACAAGATTCGCGATATGAGAATTGATGCCATTACAATGATGGAAACGCTGGACGTCAAAATGCAGCATATAGTTGTAGCAAAGGAGGAAAAGCCGGCTCCGACTCCAGCAATTTTGCCAACTATACCAGTTATCCAGATACCGCAATTCTCAGGAGACCCAGACGAGTGGAGGCCATTCTGCCAATTATACGAGCAGTTTATACACACTAATAAAGATATCAGCAATGTTCAAAAGTTGAGTTATCTGAAGTCGTACCTCAAGGGAGAAGCAGCAATGGTAGTGGGTCACCTACTCCAGGGAGAAGCCGAAAATTATGAATTGGCCTGGGACTTAGTTTACAAGAGGTATGAAAATAACAGAAAAATTTTCAATACCCATTTGAACAAAATTTTGGAGCTGGAGCTTTTACGAATGACATCTCAAGAGGATATACGCGCATTTCTGGATACAGCAAAAAACTGCATTTATGCTGCAAAGAAGAAAGCAGAACTTAACGACGAGGTAGATGTAATTTTCGCTCACCTTCTGCTGCGGAGGTTCTCAACAGAGGCTCTTCAACTCTACGAGCAGCATATTATAACAAAGAACCGGGAAATCCAATCGTTAAAAGATGTGATGGATTTTATTGAGCACCTGTTCATCTCAGTAAACCCAGTGCCAAAAGAGGTGGTTGTAGTACAATCACAACAAAGAAGTTGCCGATTCTGCTCTATGAATGGGCACGATGTGTTGAAGTGCCCAAAGTTTAGAGGGGCGCCGATGAAACAACGAATTGACTTTGTCAGAAAACATCGCTTGTGCTATCGCTGTTGTGGTGCACATAGTCTGATCGACTGCAGGAAGCTTTGGAAATGCGGCAAATGCAACAAGAACCACAATACGTTGATTCATGAGGACCCAAAAAAGGAGAGTGTAAACTGTCTCAATCAAAATGAGGGACAGGAAACTCTATTGGCTACTGCTCTGATAAATGTCAAAGATTCGGCTGGCAATTATCAAATATTAAGAGCACTCATGGATGGAGGATCGCAAAGAACGATCATATCAGAGGAAGCTGTTCAACTTCTAAGGTTGCCAAGAAAAAGAGAAAAGGTGGAAATCCAAGGAATATTCTCAAATGGCATAGAGATTTCCAAGAACAGTGTTCAGCTGATGATAAAGCCAAGATTCTCAAACAAATTTGAAACAAGTACTGAGGCATTAGTGTTGTCAAAGTTAAAAAGAGTCTTGCCAAGCAAAAATATTGACATTGATGTTAATAAAGATTGGAAAAATTGCAATCTTGCCGACCCCAACTTCAATAAGGCCAGCAGAATAGACCTCATTGTTGGCGCGGATTTGTTTCCGGCTATTATGATGAGCCAGGTGAAAACCATTCAAGGAACACTGGGCCAAAAAACGAAATTTGGTTGGATAGTGTCGGGAAACATCTCAAAAGCCAAACCAAATGAAATCATCGCGGCTGCAACAACAATAAATATTGACGATCTGGAGAGATTCTGGGAGCTGGAGGAGGAAGAAAATTTCAAAACTAGCGAGGAGTCAAGCTGCGAAGACCATTACCAAAATACTACAACTGTGGATACTGATGGACGCCTTGTAGTATCAATTCCCTTTCGCAGCGAGTTTGAGCTGGGAGACTCGCGCAGGCAAGCAGTAGCCAGACTGATGCAAATGGAAAAGCGTTTCAAAAAGGATAACAACATGTTCCAGCAATATAAAGCATTCATGGAAGAGTACCTACGGCTGGGTCATATGGTGGAGGTAGAAGCAAAAGGTCAAGGAAAGTACTACATGCCACACCAAGCAGTCATGCGACCTGACAGCCTAACCACGCAACTGAGGGTGGTTTATGATGCCTCTGCAAAAACTAGCAATGGACTCAGCTTAAACGATGTCATGGCCATCGGGCCAAAGATTCATAAGGATATTTTCGACATTCTGGCAAATTGGCGATTATGGAAATTCGTAATGACTGCTGATATTGAGAAGATGTACCGGCAGATCAAAGTTAAAGCAGAGGATCAGGATTATCAACACATTGTATGGAGAGAAGATCCAAAAAAGCCAATACGAGAGTTTAAACTGGCAACTGTGACATATGGAACGTCAGCGGCACCATTTCTGGCAGTGCGCTCATTGCAACAACTGGCTGATATTCACTGCCAGAATGATGAGGCATTAGCCAAGGTTATTAAAGAATACTTTTATATGGATGATATGATGACCGGAGACAACACCGTTGAAGGATGTATCGACACTCAACAGAAACTTCGGAACGTGATGCAGAAGTCTGGCATGAACCTAAGAAAATGGATCGCCAATGATGAAAATATTACGGCTATGGTCGAAAACAGCAGCAAAGTCGACAAAATCGCAATAAAAAAAGACGAAGCAGTTAAAACATTAGGTCTACACTGGGACCCATCAAGAGATATCTTCACCTTCAGTGTCAAAATGCCTCTGCTGGATCGGGTAACAAAACGCACTGTCTTGTCGCAATTGGCAAGAATATTTGACCCACTTGGATGGCTTACACCCGTAACCTTACAAGGAAAGAGTTTTATCCAAGAGCTATGGAAATTGACGCTTTCTTGGGATACAGAACTCGATGAAGTGTCTGCAAAAATTTGGCGAGAATATGCAAGTAAGTTGCCATTCCTTGCAAAACTGAAAATACCTCGTTGGATTGGAAGCACAGGTTCTGAAACAAAAGAACTTCATGGTTTTTGCGATGCATCAGGGAAAGGATATGCAGCCGTCGTGTATACCAAAATAGGTAGCCAGGTCACATTACTGGCAGCCAAAAGTAAGGTGAATCCCATAAAAAACAAAAAGACAATACCAAAGTTGGAGCTATGTGCAGCTCATTTGTTGTCTAATCTGCTGTCTAAACTCCAGCAAACGTTAAGAAGCAAAAGCCAAGTCTTCGCATGGAGTGACTCGCAAATTACGCTGGCTTGGATCAAAAACAAAAGGAGCAAAGATAAGTTCGTCAAAGCCAGAATTGATGACATTGCCAAAAAACTGCCAGAAGTAATTTGGAATTATGTAAGGTCGGACGAAAATCCCGCAGACGTAGCTTCAAGAGGAATTTCACCCAAAAAGTTGGAAGAACAGACCATTTGGTGGCAAGGACCACAGTGGTTATCAAAGCCTGCTAATCAATGGCCAGAGAATAAAGACGCCGAGACAATTGTAGTGTCTACAGTACTGCAAGATGCCAACCCTCTGACTCCGCTGCTGTCAAAGTTTTCTAGCATCAAGAAGCTGGAGAACGTGATCGTTTTAGTTCTGCGCTTCATTAGAAAGCTACGATCGAGAGTTACGCAGAATACGGATTCCCATGAAAACAAATGGAAGAGAGCAAGAATAATTATTATAAAGTTACAACAGCAGCTGGAATTTGGAAAGGAGATAAACCAGCTGATAAATATGAAACCCTTGGAGACAAAGAACAAACTGCTTCCGCTTAACCCGTTCCTCGATGATCAAGGCGTGTTACGAGTAGGAGGTAGACTGCAAAATTCAACGCTACCATATGCAATGAAGCACCCAATTATTTTGGGAAAATCCCATACCGCTTCGCTGTTGGTAAATAACGCGCACAAAACTACTATTCATGGAGGAGTGAAGCTCATGAGAAATCTTTTGGAGCGGGAATATTGGATATTTGGGTTACGAAATACGCTAAAAAAGCATCTTCGAAATTGCGTAATCTGTATTCGATACAAAAAAGAGTCAGCGAGTCAATTAATGGGAAATCTACCGGTTTACAGAGTGACAGCAAATCACCCATTTCATGCCACTGGAATTGACTATGCAGGTCCCTTTCAAGTGCGCTGCTCAAAAGGACGAGGTCAGAAATGCCACAAAGGATACGTCTGTGTATTTGTTTGTATGGCCACAAAAGCAATTCATTTGGAACTCGTTAGTGACATGTCAACAGATAAGTTCCTGGAGGCGCTGCACAGGTTTTTTGCGAGGAGAGGCAAAAGCAGTCAACTGTATTCGGACAACGGCACTAATTTTGTTGGAGCGGCAAGGAAGTTGGATAAAGAATTAGCTGCAGCTATTAAAAATAATTCCGAAATGGCACTGGAATTAATGAAAGAAGGCATCACGTGGCATTTTATTCCCCCGGGAAGTCCCCACATGGGAGGATTGTGGGAAGCAGGAGTAAAATCTCTTAAGCATCACCTAAAGCGAGTAATTAGGGAAATCAGTTGCACGTTTGAAGAATTTTCTACATTGTTATGTAGAATTGAAGCAGTGTTAAACTCCAGGCCGTTGGTTACATCTGACGGTTTCGACGAGATTGAAGATGTGCTCACACCCGGGCATTTCTTGATTGGTAGACCTCTCATTGGAGCTCCGGAAGACGACAGCAAAAATGAAAAAATCGGATCCCTGGATCGATGGAGATACCTGCAGCGAATAAGAGCAGAGTTCTGGAAAAAATGGAAGGAAGACTACTTAGTATCCTTGCAAAAGAGGGTCAAATGGAAAACTGAGAAACCAAATCTGCAGGAAGGCCAGATGGTGTTGTTAAAACAAGAAAACACGCAGCCAGGAAGATGGCCTATGGGCAGAGTGGTGAAAACGACGCTGGGTCCAGACAAAAAAGTTCGTGTCATCACAGTCAAAACCAGCAGTGGTGAAGTAAAGAGATCCTTAAATAAAGTATGCCCATTGCCAATGGAACACGATGAAACTGCAAAGGAGAAGTTAAAACGGAAAGGCACTAAGGTCAGCCAGACAACAGCAACTATTCTTACTTTGTTTATGATGTTGCAAGTCGCCAGCACAGCAACAGTTCCAAAGTATAATAGTAGCAAACTACATATCCGCTCACTAGAAAAGGACACTGCAATTTTTCTGGACAAAGTTGGTCAGGTGGAAGTCGTGTCGTCGAGTTGGAAATTTTTAATTTTTTACGACCTGTAAGCCTACTTTGATGTTGTGAAGCAAGCGCCAGCAATATTAGGAAAAGCACAGAAAATATGTCCAAGGCTAAAAGAGTTCAGTACGCAATGCGATGCAATCACTGAACACGTCAAACAACAGTTGCGTCAGATAGAGGATATTAACAATCTTATTATGGAAACGTCAAGCCCAAGGAAGAAAAGGGACTGTAGCACGATCTATGTTTGCCCAGGTGGATGGTTTGACATATCGGAGAAAGTGATTTCAATGCTAAACATGAAATCATTAGAAAAAAGGGGGGGGGGGGGGGGGGGGGGGGGGGGGGGGGGGGGGGGGGGGGGGGGGGGGAAGATCAGCATCGGCGTGGAAAGAGAGCTATGTCGGATGAGATCGAAAGCGTCAAGTAATCAGCGGAACGTGAAAATTTAGTGTAGAATAACAACAGAAAAAGTAAACCGCAGTTTCAAAGAAATGACCGAAAAAATGGATAACATCACGGAGACAATAAATGAGCAATTCCTAATCTATAGGGAATCCATCAAATTCTTTTTGCTGATGAATCAAAAGCAAGGCTGGATTGATGAGACGGAGAAAATGCAGGCAAAAGTCATGGATTTATTAATGGATATTAATAATGGGAAAATCAACCCCATACTTATCAAACCAGATCAAATGCTTAAGGAAATAAACATCATCCAACATTCGCTGCCGCGTAATCATGTGCTGCCAGGAAGAGACTCGGGACACCTTCTGAAGTCAGTATACAAGTTGTTGACAGCACGAGGAATTTTTAAGAATGGCGTGATAGTGATAGAGGCAAAAATTCCACTTTACCTCAATCAAAAATCGGACATTTTTAAAATTATTTCAATACCATTGGACAGGAATAACCAGAAGATCGTTGCACAAGTATCGGCCAATTATTTAATCTTCAGTTCAACACTAAACTCCTACCATCTGATGACAGAAGCCGAACTCAATAAATGTCTGAGGGAAAACCAGGAAATACGAGTATGCGAAGGAAATTGGGCATGGAAGGATGCGTTCGAGAATACATGCGAGATCACACCGTTAAAACCACACACTAAGATGGAGTGTTCAATGGTCGAATACAAGGAGCAATCATTTTGGATAGAACTTGGATATCCAAACCGCTGGTTGTTTAAACTTTTTGCCAAAACTTCTGGACAAATCCAATGCAGCGACTCGTATCATAAGATCGTTCAGATTCCGGAACAAGGCATATTAGATCTGGACGAAGGATGCTCATTAAGGCTAACAGGGGTGACTCTACAGGCTCCACAACATATGCAGTCATCGATCAAAGAGAACTTCTCTACACATTTTGTAAAGGAGGCAGATGAATCCACTTTTAGCAAAATACATCGAATGGGACTCTTAAACGTGAACAACAAAATTGAGCTGGAGCAATTACACAAGAAGATTGAACGTCTCAACAAAGAAAAGGTTCATCTCGACGATTGCTGGCGGTGACATTTTCTGCCCCCCCCCCCGAGAATGTTCAAACATGAACAAATGTTAAAACATGAACATGAGACGAGACGTCAAACCACACGTAGCACAGCCGATCATAACTCAGCATCATAAATATGTCATTAAATTTAATTACGGTTGCTTTTCAAACCACTTGAAAAAGGGCAGCCGGTGCACTTAACATGCATCGTGGAAGGCAATGTGTAGTCCTTCCACGAATGCATTTCTATATTTACATACACGGATGTGACTACATTCACATCCTTAAGATACGATTAGAAATAAGGGATGAGAATTTATGAATAAAAGGTACCTTGCTCAGACTGAGCAGGTTAGTACAATTGAAACCTGCAACAAGCGTGCTCGATTAAAGGTGTATAAGTTCATACACAATCTAAAAAAGGATTAGAAAATGATAAGCAAATAATGTAGCAGTTACTCTAATTTGTACACCTACATTATGTGCACGATCATTGACCGGCTTGTAGTTGTTTACAATTTTGTCAATGGGCTGCATTTGACGCTGTGGCTCCGAGGCTTTGCGTATCGACTCCATTTTCAATTTCATATAACACGCATCTGACGATCTAATTTGTCTGATGCTATGTTAAATTTCAATATGTTGATTTGATATACATAAAAAACCAAACGATAGTCAAAAATCGATAACAAATGTATATGGCTTGTACGAAAAGGCAGAAAGTGGCAACGCCAGCAAACTGCAATTAGGCAACCCTATAATTCGACAGATGCCAGCTCAGCTGAGTAGGTCAGGTCAAATAGAACCGGTTCTATTTCACCTAATCGCTCAGCTAACAAGCCTCATGTCTACTCGTCTTACACGGACTGACAGCAACTCAGATAAAAACTCAGCTGGGTGATCAGGTCGTGTAAATCGAGCTACAGATATTGATGTTGTTCTATTAGTGATGTTGTTGTTGTTGATGTTGTTTCTACTACTACTACTATAACTACTAATCTTATAACTCACAAATACTTCTATTACTACGTTTATACACACAAAATTTATAGTGAATGCCCTTCAAAGTATGCAACTTTATTTCCTTATAAAATGTTCTATTAGAACGCAAACATTGATAGCCAGTTATGGCAGCGTCGTACAAAATTCACACTGAAAATACATCCAGATTATCGGACCATTAACAGGTTTAAAATATAATCTTGTGTACGCCAAATATAAAATATATATAATTCTGAATCATTCGTTATTAAAAGCATTGCATACTTTAAAGGGCATTAATCACAATAAATTTTGTGTGTATAAACGTAGTATATGACTATAAATGATAGCTATATCAGATTTTTTTTGGTCCATACATAATTATTGATATATTGATGTTGTCCCCTCTCATTGAGGTTATTTGTTGTTCTTGATTTTCTGATTTTTGTTTTTCGATGTTGTGTACATTTTGATTCACAAGTTCTATATTGTCTTTCTCTCTTATGTCTCTCTTTAATTTTGTTCTCATAAATTTAATTACAGGTTGCATATCCTTGCGGCATTTTGAGCCTGCGGCGCATGCGCTGGCAACAACAGCAGCAGCAAAGGGCAGCCTTCGGCTTTCCTTATAGTCATTTGGGTTTGGCGCAACCATATAAACACACCGACCTCCTACCCCACCGCCAAAGCCTCCCCGCTCATCATAAACCACACTTAATTGCAATCACCGGTCTCCACGACACTTCGTTGCAGTCATCGACCAGCTGAAACGACAGTCTGCATTTTGTCAGGATGTGGTGCTCCAAATCAAATCAGCAGTTTCTTCAGCAAATATGTTGATAAGTAAGCTAGAATATATTAGTGAATTTTGTGAAATAAAAATTAGTCTGTTGACAACCCGAAAAGAAAACGAACAGCGAGTTTTGCGAATTTATTGGACAATTTCTTACAGCACACATATAAAATCCACACCAACAAGTGGACGTCCGTCACCTTCAATCTCCCTCGATTGGCTCGGATGCTAGCCCGTGCACCAACCACAACATCCCCATCATAATCATCAACAGCAGCAACAACACCCAGCGAGTCTTTTAATCAACCGTCACAGCAATTCGCGAGAAATCTAAAAAAACTCCTGAAATTTGCTAACAACAATTGCCTGCTTCTAGCAGAAACAACAATAAGCAGTAATGGAGCTGTTAACAGCCCAGCAACATCATCAACAACTACAATAACAACCACAACCGGTCAACTGGTGCAGTCGCAACAAAAACTGCAACAATTGCCGTGCACCACGCACATTAGTCAAAACAAATTGGTAGGTGGTGGTGGTCCCCAACCCCAGTCAATAAGCCTGGGATGTCTTGAATCGTTGTGGTTCTGAGCAAATTTAAAACAAAAAGGTTATGATTGTGTGTGGTGTGAGGGGGAAACGTTGTCAAGATGGTTATAAACGCAAAGAAAACTATATACATACTTTTAAGGTGATATTTAAATTTCACGTTGAGTAGAGCAGTGCTCAGAAATCTTCCACATGAATTCAACAAATTTCCTTTGGTTTAATTAAGAAAATAACACCGTACCACACTCTTAAATGTAAACGAAGACCTCGAAGAGTTGAGTAAATGGACTTGAAAAGCTAGCTTTGTCAATGCGAAGAAAGATCCGTCTTTGGCGGGTAGTTTTCCCCCTACCAAATTCTTTTGAGTATAAAATGGTTTTGTGTGAACAGAAAAGGTTATGTGGTCTACCAGCAATCGGATTAATTTTAAATTATCCGGATCATGAGCTGCTGTACGCTTAAAAAAAATTGAAAATTTTTGCTGCTAAGTATGTAGGTTTGGGTCTATATAAGCATCCTCATGCCGCTTCTTTTCCCGCCTGTGTCATTAGGCCTGGCCAACTCTACAGCCGCTTCATTCTAACCTTTACTGTCCTAACCTGACTGTCGATTATAGCACACTTTAATGCAGTATCCCCCATCTCTCTGACCACCAAGCGACACAACTTTTTTATGCCTTGGTGTGCGGTGCAAACATTTAATGACTTTATACAACTTTCACGAGCCTGGCAAGGGAGCCGCTCTTGATCATCGTTGCGGCGTTTGGGCCAAGACTGCCTACCTGGGCATATGTGAAATTATTCCTCTTGCCGAGTTTTGGAATGGACGTTTTCCGTTTTTAGCGCCCCAATGGGGCTTTGTAGCTTCAAATTTTGGCCACGCCCCCTCCAGCGCTTATAACAAAAAAAAATTTGAACAAGTCCCACAATTTTACTTAAGTTTATATTCGCAATATCTATATTCCCAGAAATTTTCATAAAACATTTCGGCTTTCCCCACCCCCTCAGGAACACAGGAACGCTATCAAACATTTCTTCCCGTGAGTAACGGGTATATTGAAGTCGTGCAGGGCCGACTCGCTCTCGTTTATATTCGGGTGTGTTCCACAAATCTCAAGAGATTTTCGTACAAACGATTTGATTTGGAACTAAACTAGGAGAACTTTATATGTGTATATAAGAATAAGGTCGGCTACTAGATCATAGGTCGGTAAACCGACTAACCTTGAGCAGTCGGTTCTAAATCGCCCAACTTTTGTCATCTAATTTAGTACCCGGGCATATTTGTGGCACTTCACATATAAGGGCAAGCAGTTTGAATTCGAAATGCAAGCGTTTATTCCAAAATCACTAGAGATTTCTGGAACACATCCGTTTATAGATTGAGAAATGACAAAAGCTATGTCCACAATTTTGACCTGACACTAAAAATGATCTGAAATTTTAATATTTATTCTTTGACTTAAACATGGATGTCATTGAATTTTGAGTACAAATGTGAGATTTTTAATTTTTAAATTTAATTTTTAGACGTGTACACTTTTAAAATTAGTTGAAATCTTTTTCTAAATATTATTTTAAGTCTTAATCACTCAAATTGCTTTTTTTATTAAAATTGTGTAAAAAATGTGCCGAACCAAGGTTTGAACAAAATCCTTTCCAAAAGCTCGAACCCAAAATTTTCGAATATTAAACATTGGTAGATTTTGGAGCGAGCTTGCGAAACGGAACCTGAAAAAGCACGATTTTGTACAAATTTATCAATTTTTGTGTATAAGGCAACCCTAAGACAAGAAACTATCGATTGATAAAATACTTATCGAAATATTCGCGAAAACGAATTTACTTTTCGCTCTCATTAGTCAAATCGAAGGTGATACACAAATTGATTCTGTATTTAAAAACAATTTATAATAAATCACAAACATTGTGACTGCCATTTTTTTATAAATTGTCAAATTACTCATTTACTTTTCGATTTCAAAAATTGTTTCCCCAGCCAATGGGCAAAACGTTGAATTTTAGTGGAAATAGACTTTATTGTACATGCCTTTTAATCACTTAATCATCTCGAAGCCCTTTCATAGAGTAGCCTTTTACAACACTGCTTGACTGATTGTCAGCCATTATTATGTCAAAGTATTCAGTTTGCCATTGAGTTGATTGCAAGGTAGAACTAAATCTAAAAAAAATTTAAAATTTTATCAAAATGGATCAGCAACCACCAGATGAAAGACAAATTTTGGGAACCACAAGGCCTTTGCGGCGTCCCGTGCGTCATGTTGATGTGAGTCCGCTTCAAAGTGATCCAGCAGCTGCGAGCCGGTTGGCCAACTTGTACCGAGAATTACTGGAACGTTCTGGCGAAAGGAAGGAGGTTGAGGATGAAAAAATTGCCATGGATAAGTTTCTCAATACGAAGCTGGAACGCGATAAGCTGCCCCCCGATACACCGTTGCCCATTTATCTGAGCTATCGCGAACCGCGTAGCATTAGTCCAGAAAGCACATGGGACAAGGATCCCAAGTACATGCCACCCCAAGACTAAGCTGCATTTAAAGAAGGGACAGGAGCGCAAATTAATGCTTCAATAAAGAGTAAATGGAAATATGGAAGTATTTGGAAATTTTTGTGTCAGTGATGACAACACCTTGACTTAGACAAACCGAGCAAGTAGAGCAGCATCGACAGTTGGAGATGATCAGGCAGATTTCTCGAGGCATCCCGGAAATATATATTCCACAATTTGATAAGAAGTTGGTTATAGTAACGATCAGATAAAATCTAATCAAAATTCACTGCCAACAGCAGACATCACAATTCTGGATGCGTCTTATAATCAGTGATTGGAAAGGTACTCAATTTTGTTACCTAGGTGAGGTACAAGGTTAATGCCAAAAAATATAGCTAGCTAAGGTAAAAGGTATCCGGAACTTCTAGTACCTAGGTAAAGGTACAAAAAAAGAACTTTTATATTAAAAAGCAATGCTCATCAAGCTGTACAGGGTATTTTGTAGTCGGGCCACTCGACTATAGCGATTTTACTTGTTTTTTTTTTAAATTTATGTTTGCTTAGGTTGTGTGTGGAAGATAAAATCGGTCATGGTGTGCCAGCAACATTGTAGTCTAACAACTAGTTTTCTTATATGCGTTGGCATTTAAAACTTTGAGCGCATAATTAGTGCATTGAGAGTGTGGGTGTGTGTGAGTGAGGCATAAATCGCAAGGGCGCCGCGCAGTTTATTACATTTTTTTGACTGCAGCTTATGACTGTAAAAATCTGAAACGATTCCTAAAGTTTTTATACGTTGATCACAAGTTTTGAACTTGCCTGACTGTCGTTAACTCTGCGACGCTTTCACTGCCCCTTTGCCCACAGAATAGCTGCGTTTTACTAACCCCTAATGATCGAACGCTTTCATTAGTTGCAGGTAACAACTTTGGGACTTTGGATAGTGTTAGTAAGACGAATATGCATAGCTTGAAAGTTGCTAATAATTCTTGCATTTCTTGAGAGCATTAATGCGCTTAGCTAAGACACACACCCCTTGATAAACAGCCGTAGGGTCTGAAATTAAGGCCAGAAAATGCAGCAAAGCCATCATCTTTCTCATTGCTGCCCTAAACTATGCAGATTTTAATCAACTGTGATTGGAGAGCCACAGGAAGACGAGTGTCAAGTGCATAGGTCGAAAAGGGAGAGGAGGCAATAAATCAGACTGCGGTGTTTGGCTGTGTTGAATCAATTAGAAGTATTTGGTACACAATTTGCTTGGCTGCGTTTTGCGGTTCTGACCTAAAATTAATTGAACTTTCTTTTGCTCTCTTTTTGCTCAACTTTTAATTCGTGCCTTTTGTCAGTTGATATGTAGACCTCGGATTTTGCATATTTTTGAAGGATTAAGATAGATAAATTCTGATGACACCAAAGTTCGTTTAATTAAAAATAAAGTTGAATACAATATGCATATTTTAATTTTTTTTTGCATATTTGCATGTAATGCATATGCACAATATATGCAAACTATGCAAAAAAAATGCAAAAATTTCCTATGTTAAACATATCCAAAAATAATATAAAAGCGATTCAGAGGGTGGTATACAATGATACATACATTTTATTAATTATTGTCAGATATTAAAGTAGAGAAAACGATAAATACATACGATATTTTATTGGTTTAAAAATTATTCAAGATAATTGGTATTACAATAAATAACCTTATTTGATTTTCTCTAAATTATTAACTGAGAGGCTTCGTCGTTTCTCTCCAAAAACCATTTTGTAAGCGGAAAAGCGGAAGTAATTGGAGCCAATTTATATTGAATGATATTTTCATGTGTGACGGGTTCAAGTCGAGACAAATCTTCAGCATTGAGACTTAAAATATTATCAATTTTTGAAATGATATTCAAATCTGGATTTCTTTTCAAAATGGCTGCAAATTTTTCTTTTAAATCCATTCCAATATCACCAGTTATGTTATGAACAACATTTTCAGCTTCCTTAGAAAAATATTCTTCTGTCATTTTCAATTCTTCGTTGAAATTCAATTGCTTATTTTTAGCATACATTTTGCATATTTTCAATATGCATTAAAATTTGTTATATTTGAACGATAAAACGCCTAAGTACAAAGTTTGGTAGCATATGCAAAATCCGAGGTTGTAACGGACACGGAATGTCGAGAGCACGCTCTGTCTAAGTGTTTGGCCGGCTTGGCTCAGGGAAAGTGGGGGGTTCTTAGGATTATAGGAGACAGCCTAAAGGAATGGCTAAACCACAAAATACGGAATCTATCCTGGAAATGTTACTATTAAGTGGAGAACTATGATGGTGTTGTCCCGCAAACCTTGCAGAGCCTTGTGAGATTATATGGCTCCTTCCAAATCAAGACGCGAGTACACTTGCTCTGGATGCCCTTTAAACATTATTTATTTCATAATTATCGTGATATGTTTATCAATTTAAACATACTTCGATCACAAACAAGTGATGCAACTTCCATTAGAGTATTAAATTTGGTATGAATAAGCAGAAGGCTTTTTGTGATCCTAAACGGGTGGATTCTGAAATCGCTAAATCTGCTGAAGATTATACAAGTAGGCGTGCACTAAAAACTGGAGTATTTAAGCCGTTAGGCGGCAATCCTAATTGGCCATGGATTTCAGAACTGCTTTTAAGGGTTTACTTTACTCTTACTTATGTCGGCTATGCCGTACTTACAGCAGGATCCATCGATGTCAGCAGGCCTGTTGAGCGATGAAGCTGTCGTGGGGAAACGAGTGCAAATACAAAAACTCTTTCAAGCAGTATGTTTGACCTAGGAAAATATAAATTCAAAACGCAATTACTCTTCTAGCAGAGATATAAAAATGCACAAAATTCAACAAACGATTTTCGATACGGTGATATGGTGATCCTCCACTTAACCCTAAGGTAGAATCCAGATACGGAACTTGCGACATCTGGTCAGCCCTGATCCAAAGTGTTTCGGATACACGGCGGCGGCCGCCCTTTCATGGTGAGCACTCATTGGGCAGCTTGGCTACCAAATACAGGTGCCAGCAGGGACCACAGATACACACTGGTTCAGCGCCACCTAGGTGTGATCACGGCGTCACACGCCACGTGCAAGCGTGCGGCTGCGTCTATCCAACTTGTTAGCTAGGGCCAAGTCCAAACTGCGAAAATCCATTGGGAAAGGTACTACCTAGTGTGAAGCCCTTGATTACTCACCTGCTCGTCGATTGGTTATGTACGATGCGTGTGCTAATTGCACTAAATGTTCAACGTCCGGATTAAGTGCCGGAGCACTAACGAGGTCGACCTCTTTGATGCAACACTCTATAAATCACAGAGTTATAACCTCGAGAACACAGGAAAACTGTTTTTCTATTTTTCCATACCTGAAGTGGAGGTTAAGTCGGTTGTTGGCCAGGAAATGTTTGGCCAACCATATTTTCGTTGGCAATAGATGATCTTGGCCAGATTCCGGATGACTAATAGCCACTATTTATGGTCTTAGACACTGACTAGGATGATATTTCTGATCAGCCAAACTTTATGCGTCCGTTCGGGTATTTAGATACAGCAAAAGTGAAAACGGAAGCCAGAGTTGGCCGCTTAACTGACATGGCGACCGACAAGAGCTGCCAACTTATTTGCATATAAATGATGGCAAATGAGCGGCAATAAATTGCGTTCACTTTGAACGCTGGTTCTGCCAACTGGTTTTTTCATATTTATACGATGAATATCGATAAGAACCGATCTCGATAAGACATTTTGATAACAAAAACAGCTGGCACAACAATTGGCGGAATGTTAAATGGTTTAAATATTGTTGATTTATTTAAATAAAGTTTTCAAATGCTGTCCAAAAAGTACAGGTAGAGATGCAATTATTTGCAAATGGTTTATTACTTGATAATGTCATTCTACTTGTTTCAGAAAGGAGCATGCAAAGTGTGGGCCAACCGACAGAACGCCTGCCACCTGGGAATACAATTAGACTAGCCATGCCCAAAAGCTGCATCCCAGCAAATTTTTTCGAAGCGCTCCACTGCGAGCACTACAAAAGCGCTCAACTCTCCTTGTAAATACTTCTCCACGAAAGCGCTCAATTGTAGCGCTCAACTCTCCTTGTAAATACTGCTCCACGAAAGCAGTTATTTCACAAGACTTCTCCTATGAACAGTATGCGTCTGCTAGCGCCGCCTGCTTGCATTTTTTCTTCTTTATTTTGTTCTTTTTGTTCAGCCTTAAGTCTGTAGTCTTAAACTCAAAACTACTTAATAATAGCACTTTCAACGTACCTTAAAATACTAATAATAATAAAACTTATAATTATGTTATAAGTAAATTGAAATGAATTGAAAATTTTATTTTAATTTTGTATAAAAATGTTCTTTTGTAGCGCTTTTTAGAGCTCTTTTTACTCTGGGAGCATAGCGCTTCCTAGAGCTCTTTTTACATTGCAAGAGGAGCGCTTTAAAGCGCTTTTTCCGCAGTGACAGTGTAGCGCTTTCTAGAGCTCTTTTTACATTGCGAGCGGAGCGCTTTAAAGCGCTTTTTTCGCAGTGAGAGTGTAGCGCTGACATCCAATGACATGGCAATGTTAAAAATAGCACTAGTTACAAGGAGAGTTGAGCGCTTCACTGCTCCTTTTGAGCGCTCTAATAGCGCTCTTAGAGCGCTTTGGGTTTTGCTGGGATACGACAGAGCACTCACCAATACTCACAAAGATAAGCACCAATACCAATAATGAAATTGTTGTTGGTCAGTTTGCTTGCGCTCGCAAACGCCAATCAAAGAAGAGAACAAAACCGGTTTTTGTTCTACGCATCGCATACACACGAAATCGTTAGCGTGTGTGTCGTTTTGTATGCCTCGCGCCATGCATGTATACGATCATTGATTTCCTATGTTTGGTGGAATTACAATAACAAAACGTACCCAAAGAGCATACGGCTGGGCATCGCTGAATTAGACCATCCAATCGATCACTATTCTGCTGATGAGCCAAGCGTAAAAAGAGCAATGGACAAGCGGTCCAGTCGGGTTGAAAACCGAAAAGTCCCAGGCTCCAGGCAAAGTCCCAGGCTCCACTAAAATCTGAAATGTTTGTCATCCACAAAAAAGAATTCCTTGAAAATCGTGTGTATTTCAAAAAAACCTTCTAGAAATAATAAAGAAATCAAAACTGGAATACTAATGTTATTGTTTCTAGCTTACAAATGCCAAATATTACGTGGGTGGGACTCTTCGTGCGCAACGCTCGTCACAGCACACTCGTTCATCACTTGCAAAACTTTTTTTAACTGTAAAAGCTGCCGTTGTTGCTTTTTAATTGCAAAACAAAGTCACTTTTATTCATTTTGATTGTTGCGCAAAGGTAAACAAACAGACCAGATCAGCTGTTGTGGATGCGAAAGTGGACGCTCAACGCAGTAGAAACACCTTTGGGGATTTATCGAAAAATCGTGCAATCGATGACAGAACGCTCGTATGTGGAAATCGGCTATAAGGTTGAATATAGGCATAGTTTCGGTTTTAGGCCGTTATGCATATTTGCCATTTGTGTGCCTTGGGTTCAAGTTTCTGCCTTTTCCCTTTACTAGTGTTATTGGTTTGCCAAAAATTCGCCTCATGTGTTGTCAATGGTTGATGATGCGTGAATTAGGTAAGAACACAGGAAGGGGTTAAATCAGATGGTGAATTTAATTCAATAGAGAGAGGTTTGTTTGAAGATTAAATGTATATAAATGGACATTGTGTGTCAAATCTGTAGGCATTATAAAATGGTGCAAAGTTTGTGTGGTAAAAAAAAACAAAATGTATTGCATGTGCCTGCTACGGGACTCCCACGGGACCCTTAAACTACAGCAATCAGCCTTAATACTGATTTGAAATTTGGGGGTTGGACTCAACAGAATTTAACTATTTTTTGTTTTAAAAATATTTTCAAAACTTGTAAAGTAATTTAAAGCTGTCAGACTTTACGTTGGAAATGTCAAATTGTACCAGGTCTCACCAAAAATAAGCCATTCTCAAAAATACAATTCAACCCACTTAATAGTAATAAAAATAAAATTCCTACTACTGCCCGGGTCTCGCAAATTCACTTCAGTCAATTTGCCTCTCTGGTGTCCTTAGCGTATGCTTAATAAAATTATTTACGCTGTTTAATGGCCAGAGAGCTAAGTTTTAAAACATTTCCGTTTTTTATGAGCCCCCTCATGTGTGCCAGGCACCAAGAAGTAGCAAGCAGGTAACCTCTTTCTCTGGCTTTTGGTTTTGGCTTGCAGATCCTTGCACATAAAACAAACTTTGCGGTTACCTAATGAAGGTGAAAAATTGCCCTAGTATACCTATTTTAATTACACTCTTTTTGCTTGCTGTTGCATTTTATCCTATCTATCCACAGATCACATTTTATACGCTTGACTCCGCTTGGCTTTATTTTTGTTGAGGGACTGTCTGGTCTGACTTTAACTGCCATTAAGCAGCCTCCTCTACAAACTTAACAGCTGAACTTTTACTCTCACTTACCAACTGTTTGGGGTGAAGTTTGATTCTCTCTCTCTTGCTCTTGTGTCTAAAACACATTCTGCCTTCTTAGCCAAGTTTGGACTTCATCATACCATTTATTCTTTTAAATTTTTTGCAACATTTTATTTTTTACTGCTGAACTTTGCTCAATATTTCCTGGCACCAAAACTTTTTCTGACTTCCTGCTAATTAATTTTACTCAAAATGGGCTGCTGATGATGATGGTAACTTTTATGAATGAAAACTCTTAGATTTAATATACAAAAAGGTATTCGTGATCTATGTACTCGTATATAACAGATTTGCTAGCTTCGCCGGGATTTTACTTAACGTTGCCCGAAAGAATTTGAGAAAGTCATGCAAAGGTAATTGGAATTAGTCTGCCGACTGGTTTGGTGGGAGATTGGGACGAGTATAATTAGACTCACTGTATGTTTAGCACATGGAATCGGTGAAAATGTTAACTTTTTGTCTATTTTTAAATTTAAACACTCTAAAAATTTGTCGTCTGTTTTTCAAGTTCTTTCTTAAGCAATTCATTTTAAATATTTCCAGTAGAAAAGGAAAGATCTATAAATGGACATTCCCATTAAATACTCTTTCCCATTGCCTCACCAAATGCTTATTGCACATTTTTGGTGCGCCCAAACAGATCCAGTTCAATACACTTTGGATGATATGTTATGATATGTTATAGATAATAGTGCAAAACTGTGTTGATTAGCCAAATGCATTTGGCTTGTGTAATATGACAAAGAAAAACAAATAACCAATCAAACAGAGTCTACAATTATGCACGCCCCTTATGGTAAAAGAGAAACCTCTCTCACACACACACACGCTCATTTATTGAATGCGAAATCCCTTAACCCAATTCAAAGGCATTGGTAACAACTTGGCAATAGCAAACTTTTACACGGTTTCTTTTCCTAAAGCTGTCAAATGGGCGATTGGCAGCAGCGCTTTCCGCTTAGCACAAGATGTAGGCGAATGCTAAATAGCAAAACGCCGGACTGCCTCGCAGTAACAGCAGCATCTGCCATGATTTGATTGCTAGATAAATTTGTATATTATTTTTTGCCTGGCGTCTGGCCAAAAAGTACCTATAAAGAAACCTCAAACCAAAAAGTCTCAAAGTGAAAGCTGCAGCCGCTTCTGTTGCCATTGCTCCCCAACAATTGTTGTGATTTAACACAAAATGCTGCCAATCTGTTTGGTCAGGCTAAGGCTGGCTGCCTCTTTGGATATTTGACAATGTGGTCCGAGTCCGAGCTAATGTTTTGGCTTTGGAATATGCTGAGTGCATTTGTGAGTTTTATGCTGAGCTTTATGAGTTTATTAGTAAAGTTGGCATTACGCTGTGATTTTCTACAATGAGAAGAATTTGAGGAAAGATGCTTGCCGGAGGATAAAATGAGTCATATTTGATATTTTTGTTATCTGAGTTGAGATGTGATAAATTAGTGATTTGTGGCTTGAAATATAAATTATTTGCTTAGATGTGCGGATAAGACGGACACCCATCATGTGGTCAGAGACCATCAGACCGCAAAAAGTAACCCGACCTAATTGATTTTACAATAGCAAGAAGAATCCCAACTACTCAAATAACCGCCCACACATCAGCCTGTGTAATCTGACCACTCACCTGTTGTTTTTGA
>JBAMBO010000030.1:0-28133 GCA_037044535.1 Lordiphosa magnipectinata | reverse complement strand
AATAATAAATAAAAATAAATAAATAAAACCAAATGTATGGATTCACTGGCGAGGTGACAGCCAAACATTGAAGCACTATGGCCGATATATTCACGCAGGTATTCAACTGGCTGCCGCTGTGCCACTGCAATAATCAAAAAATTCTGTCCAAGCACGGAGGCCTGTTCTCCTCGGATAATGCGACATTGGATAACATAAGGAGCATAGAGCGAAACTGCTAGCCACCCGAGGAGGAATTAATGTGCGAACTGTTATGGTCTGATCCACAGCAATGGATGGGACGTGGCCGTCCAAGCGAGGTGTGGGTATACAATTTGGGCCGGATGTGACGGAAGCATTCTGCAAGTTCAACAATCTGGACTACATCATACGCAGTCACGAGGCTATGAGGAGGCCCACAATGGTCAATACATAACTGTCTTCTCTGCGCCGAACTATTGGTGAGAAGCTAACGAGCAGTAATGCGCTAAATCGATTGGTCGTCACTAATTATTCGAATTTTACCAATTTGCAGTGATACTATGAGCAACATGGGCGCATTTATAACCATAAAGGGCAACAATCTGAAACCAAATTTCAAATCTTTCGAGGCTGTGGTAAGTTTCTGCCACCCCAAAATCCCACTCTGCTCCAATAATAATGCTTACACATTTTACTCTTCCGGCCACATCCCGATGTCAAGCCCATGGCCTATGCCAACAGCCTAATAAAATGGCTGGCGTAGTCAGCGTAGTCGCAGTCGTCCACTTCCAATAAATTACCATAGCTAAACACACATACCATGCAGCTTGAGAACCCATAACCGAACAAACTAAAAGGATTCCTTTTCCGAAATGATCAATAGACTATTCTGTGCGCGCACTCCCAGCTACTTCAACATTTAAGTACGAGTATCCCGAGTCAAAAAACAAAAGAGCGGCGGAAAATCACAAAAATTGCAGCAATCAGAAGCCATTTGATAAATTCAGCTGTATTTGATACAAAACCAGCATGTTTGTAGTAAGTAAAAAAAAAGGGCTTTAGAAGTCGGGTGCGAAGCATCTGTGGTTCCAGCAAAAAAAAGTAACTGAAAACCAAATAAATTTAAAAATTGGCAGTAAAATGTTTGTTTATGCCTTGGCCACCAACATCCTATCTGATCATTTTATGCTGTACTTCTACTCTATACATTCATTTTCCCCCTCCAAAATGCTCCATTTGTGTATAAAAATATTTTTTGTTTAAGCCCTGCCTTGTTTATACTATGCATAATAAAGTTATTTTAATAAAAATTCGCAAGTTAAAAATTAAATTGAATTCATATATCTTTCTTGGGAGCTTAAAATGTGTTGCTGTCTGTGAACAGTCAACCGGGTGCCTCGGCATAGAATTCGATATATAAACAAGTTGCAGTCGTCTGGGAATCGCTTTTGTACCGAGAAGATAATTCCACTAAATAGCATTTCTGAATTAAGATTTGGCTTAATATATAAGAGTGGTTTTTAACAACATGGAACCCAAGAATTCCCCTTCTCTTCCCCATTCGCCCTTTGAATCCATTATTAGGCATCGCAATGGGCGAAAATGCCTCTGGGTGATGTCGGCCTCAGCAGAGCAGCTCTTGAGATAGACTATCGCTCCTCAAGACGTCTGCAGCTTCCGTTTCAATACAGAGATCTTCTGGTTCAGAAACGTCTCCAGCTTCCGCAGAGTTTAGGAACGTCTGAAGCTGTCCGTCTATTTATAAAGTCGAAAATATTATGCAGAGCTCTTGAAAATTGTTAATCTCGCTTGCGAAAGACTTCGCGTGCTGAAAATTTAAAAATGACCTTATTTGAACCCAGCTCGTGTCCATGCTGATTCCAGCATGCAAAAAAAATTTGCAAAAAAAAATAGACATGTAAATTGGTTGAATGGAATTATACATTTTTCAATCAAATCCAATCTTTTTAGGAACTCTTTTCCTCACCACCATAGAGGTAGAGTTCATGGCGCGTTTTTTTTAAAGTGGTATCCCCAATAGGCCTATTCCACGTATTACTTAGCAAACGCATTTAATCAATAGTATACATTCCGATAGGTTTTTTTGTTTTGAGCGCAGCTGGCCGATTGCATTTTTGAAAGAAGTTTCAAGGATACAATGAGTTGGTGTAATGACAGTTTCTGGCTGCGAGCAGCATAGATGTCGTCAGTCCCGGTCTCACCTGAACATGTTTCCAATAAAGAGAACCTTCGGTGCAGCAATAATGGCTCAAGAAGTTTCAAGGATACAAAATCAATGAGTTGGAGAAAAGACAGTTTCTGGCTGCTAGCAGCATAGATGTCGTCAGTCTCGCTCTCACCTGAACATGTTTTCAATAAAGAGAACCTTCGGTAAAGCAATAATGGCTCAGGCACAAGCGCAACAAAGTTTTATGTACTTATGTTATTTGGTCTGAACACGTTGATTTTATGCTTTGCTTAGCCAATTTTTCAAGAAGACACTTTCTCTATTGTAAACAAGCTTGGCAAAGTTTACAGAGAAGGTTGTTATTGGCAATTGTATATGAACTGGTAGTGCATTGAATGCAAATATATCGTCCACAGTTATTGCCTTGCAATCTAACCTCATGACTTATATTTTTACAGCAATGCAAACATACATCTATCAGTGAATCGCCATAGTTTATTGTTTTTCAAACATGCCTCTTCTAAATAATCGAGCGGATTGTAAATTTGAAAGAGGCATGTCATTAATTCATCTTACTAATGCGGTCCAAAAGTTCTTTGTAATATTCAATAAAATTTTGAGCAGTCTGCGACTTGATCCCCTTTGGATCTAAGAACACAAATTCTAATCTTATTTTATCTATGAATAAAATATAAAAGTGATTTTTGTAACAATGAGGAACAATTAAAATGCTTGAACAACTTTCCAAAGAAGTTTTAATTAATTCCCCATTATTGAAGGCATATTGATCAAGCTGACAGGGAAGACTTTCCAGTCTTGGATCATTTTGATCAAAAAGAATAGTTGTCAAAGCAGCGTCAACTACGAAGTTTTACAGCCAATTATGCTCTTGCAATGTAACTAAATCATCTAATTCTATATAAGATAAGAATCGACTCATGTTTAAACTATGAACACGCTCGAAAAGAGTCTTACAATTCAAAACGTAAAAACGTACATTTTCCTTAACGCAACTGCTCAACTTCGAATGATTCAGAAGAATTGTTTTAAAGTTCTCTTCCATTCGAAATATTTGCAAGTTGACAGCATAGGAATGATCTGCTTCGACTGAGGAATTCAAATTTTCATTTGCATTATCAGAAAGAATAGATAATTTTAAATCAAAATTTGAATCATTGTCTTTTGGAAGACATGATTTTGAATATTCCTCACGAAATTTATTGGGTCCAGAGAAATCCCGCTTAAACAAGCCCACCTTAAGTTTTTTGATGCCCTTTTTTTGCCAGCTTTCTGTATATTTTGAAAGCTTTTTATTGGACATCTCAGTTAAGGCCGTCATTTGCTTAGATGTGCGTTTTTTAGGTCGAGCCTTTATAACAGCACCATGACGAATGGGAGAGAGAATATATTCTGGGTGCGCAAGCTGAACTTGTCGCACCACAGATTTCGAAAGATCATCCATTTTACGAATGAATCTTCCAAGTTTTAGCTTTTTTTTTGATTTAATGACACTATGCTTCAGTGTCTTAAAAAAAGATTCAATCGGACCATTGCTGGGTCTTTTATTCTTCTTATCAATAAAAATACCCATAACATTGGTCCAAAATGGCGCAAAAACAATATATTTTCCCAAAATGACCTCTACCATTTCGGGACAAGAATAAATGTTTTTTGTTCCATGTTCTGAATTACTTATCAAACCATTAATTATTTCAGCAAAAGTTTTGAAACGTGTTTTCAATTGACTTTTGCTTGCAATGGTTTTTAGAGTATCTTCTCGATACTTTGTTCTATAATCTACAAATGATCCATGCTTTTCCAGATCAAAAGATTCTGGTTTCGCACCTGTAAAATATGAAATGGCTTTGCTAACTATTTCATTTACAGTAGGAGAAAGAAGAATAGTTATCAAATGTTTAAACCATTCTTCTAAGTCCTCAATGGAGCATATATTATATGCCCAACCCAGAGCATTTCTAAGGAAATGTGTTAAGTCAGTGTTGGCCAAGCCTACGGTTCTGTCTATATCAGCACACATAATTTTGGCATAATGGCTAGTACAAAATTGAATGCATACTTTTGGAAACGCACTACTTTCGCCATATAGAAATCGAAAGCACATTTCATTGTATGCTGCAATATCTAGATCACAGTATTCTTTTAATACTGCTCCAATAATAGCAAAGCTAACGTCAGTAACGACTCGTTTGCAAAGTGACAATTTCAATTTATTCGAAACACAAAACCTATTAAGGTCGTATAAAAAGCGACCAATATCAAAGGCAGTGTGGTTCGATAAAATCGCATGAGCCACAGGATACACAATGTGATGCTCTGGAATATGTGCAACCAATGAATAAAGAAATATTCTTTTCTTTGCCAATTTCATTGGTTGCACAACACATCCTGTAGCATCCATATGTAGCGTGTTAATTTTGATGTGATTTAGAAACAATTTTAAATGTTCTAAATTCCATAAATATACCTCCACCCTAGTGGAAATATGTTGAATAAAATGACTAAATCCCATACATTTCATGTCGTAGGCATCTTTAAACGCATCTTTTTCAAAATCGTTTTTGGAATTCTCCTCCGAAATGAGATTTCTGTAATAGGATAAGTTCTTATAAACCATTTGCTTATTCCCAACTAAAGCTCTTTCAGGGTTTAGTTTATTAGCAATTTTGGTTTTATATTCAAATGCAGAGTTGCCTTTAATATCGCTTTTAGCAACAAAGCGATTTATGGCTCTGCATTGCCAATTCTTTTTAAAATTTATTGTATGGGTTAATTTCTGACTGCTTGAGTAAACTCGCACAGTTCCATCGAAAGACCCAAAAAATTTAAAATAGTTGCAAGATGGATCTTTGCAGTATCCATAAGCAACGAAAGAGTCTTTGTTGACTCTTATGGACTTAAAGTTCAGACCACACGCATTATTAATAGAGAAAAAGTTTTCCCTAATAATGTGTTCTAAGCTTTTCTTTTCTGAAAACATTGTGGTACACTTAAGAAATGTATCCTTAAATTCGTCCACTTTAATTTCAGTAATAAAATGTTCACAATGTTTATTAGATGAACGAATACATTTTGTGTTGTTCACCATATTCACATCGACATTTAAGCGAACATTTCCCACCCTGCAATTTTTCCGGAAGCACTTTAAAGTAGCTTCGACTAGACTTTGGTCTACAGGGTTGACGGAAAGATCTTCGAGTAGAGTAGACTCATTGGTCACATCATTTTCAATATGCGTGACTTGATTAACTCTCTTCTGCATTAGTGAAATGTCAGAGTATTTATGATCATACTCTTTGATATTCAATTTCTGCAAATACCTTTTAAGGGACTTGTCAACTGATTTACGAAATTTTTTAGAAACTCCGCTTAATTTGAAAAGGCGGTTTTTCTTTTTTAAATTCGAGTTGACTATGTTAGCAATCATAAGATAATCTTTATCTTGCAAACCCTCAGATATTTTTAAGCCACCTTTTAAGGCTTCTTCTATGGCAGTACTAAGTCCCACAATAGAATTCCTGAAAGGTTGAAACGTAAATTAAATAAAAATAGAGGAAAGCTAACTTCGGCCTCACCGAAGTTTATATACCTATGCAGCTCGTATAAATAAAATAAATTAAAGGGAAATAAATCATGGGAAATAAAGGCTTCGCACAACACTGTTTATATTTTAAGCCGAATTTGGTGTGACATATTCAATTGTAATATTAAACTGTTTTGAATGGAATTAAATAGATTTAAAGAGTTCATAATGGAATTCCATGGCTACGGCTAGCGCAAATAATCCACACAACCAATAACTGCTGCGCTGACAGAAAAATTTGTATATGTGTGTGTACCCATTTAGTCTGAGAGCTTCTCACTCTCAGTTTCGAACTGGCTCTGGGTTTCTATTCGCTCTTTCACTTTGACAGTGGAATTCCGTACTTACTTCAATCTCGAGTCAGGATCATTTGATTTTGAAGTAGGATCCGTACTTGAAATTAGCGTTTTCGGATTGATCCAAGCCTTTTAGGACTGTTCCAATCCTTTCGTGCTTGATTCGAGTGAGTTTAGTACGACTCGTACTTGAAATTTCAATCCGATGGTCGAGATCAAATCAATTTTTAGGAATCCTTTCAATAAGGACGATCAAGGATACGTAGGTCTTTGAAATTAGTATCAGTTAACCTTTGGGGTAATTCAACAAAAATTATTACCTTAAATATTTTTTAAGTCCAGTCACTTTAATGCGGGGCTGAAATGGTTAAGTTTGTGCAAAAGTATGTAACAGAGAGAAGGAATCATTTAATTCTATAAAGTATATATATTCTTGATCAACATCAACAGCCGAGTGCCGGACCAGCTTACACCACCCACCGGCGTTTTTTCCGCGCCTAAGAAAGGCCACGGGTAGGCGGAGTACCTGAGGGCCATAAAAATCGCAATGAATGTTGAAAACAATGAACCGCCTGCAGCTGCATTATGCGACGGTCACCGCTAATATCCAGTTTGAGGCAAGACACTTGACCTTCAACTTTGTCAGCAATGCTGTCGCATGAGAGGGATTATCCCTTTATTTGAGGACCATAAAAAATTCGCGATTCGCTGTTGTCGGAAAACTAATTTCTTAAAAGGGTAAACACGTACCTACTTTGACCCACAGCCCATTGATGGTTAGCAGGTCATTTTCTGGGCTGCGTATTTGTTCCAAAAGACCTATTGCAATTGCTATTGTTGTTTAGAGCATACTCGCCTGGTGGCTCTTTCTGCTCCGCCGACCCATCCAATCCTGTCCAGAATTTCGTTTGCCTGCCTTTTCTATCGGTGGTGGGAGTTTTGGGTCCAAATATTTTGAGCAAATATTTGTATATTTCCCGCCTCCAAGCCATCATTTAATTGAAGGAAATTTAATTTACGGCTAACACCCTGACCCGACATCATGTCCAAGGGTATCAAGGGGGAGGACATAAGTGAACCATCATCTGCGGTCTCTATGGACAATTCTAAATGATCCTAAGCGTCGCCCAGTATGCTTTGATTAGTGTGCTCCATGAAATCACGCATTTCTCGCTCCAAATCAGCCGAATTCTGTTCCAGCAAAGCAGCCTGCGCATCCGGCGAAGTAGCTTGGCCCATGCCAAGGTGTAATGTCCAGAAATGAGTCACCTACTACAGCCGGAGCTGGCCTTACAGCCTGCTCCACGGGGGACAGCTCCAACGAATCAGATTTGAAGGCATTTGGCAGTAGACCCATGGTCTTATAAGCTTATCCATTACCTGGGTACGCAGCAGTGGCTTCATCGATAAGCTGGTGGTGAAAGATTCTCTTAACCCAGTATGTGTGGGAGCCGCACACAATCTCTGGCATTTTCCTTGCATTCCTATGGGAATAAGGTCATATCAATGCTGCTTTGTAGATTTAAAACGGAGAAGTCATTTTCTTTCCCCGGACCGACATCCAAGAGGCGGGAGGCGTCATACAATTTTTTGCTGAGCTGTCATCGCCATTTGTGCGATCGGATAGCTCATAGGACATACCCCATTCGTGAGTCTTCTCATCATTTTTGAACTCCCGCACAAATTTCTTGCCAATATTGGGCTGCGTATTTGTTCTAAAAGACCTATTCCAAAGTTTGGTTAAAATAGCTTAAAAACTGACGGAGGAGATAGCATAGAAATAGACGGACGGACATGGCTATATCAACTCAGACATGGCTATATCAATGTCATGCTGATCAAGAATAAATATACTTTTTGTGGTCGGAGATGCTTCCTTCTATGCGTAACATAGCCACTTTGGCAAGAATGGCGAGGCGATTGGTGCCTTGGTAGAGTGCAGGATTTGGGATTTGGCCTCATTGAAGTGGACACGATCACACCTTTGGCGCAAGATGACAATCGCAAACTCCGAGTGTTCGCCTCATCGAGGACAAGGCCATAATTAATCGCTTTGGCTTCAATAACGAGGGTCATCAGGCCGTTTTGGAGCGTCTGCAGCCAGTGCGCCAGCAGGAGGATTTCCATGGCATGACATTTGGACCAGTGGCTGACTACTTGTCAGTAGTCCCAATACCAAGGGACTTAGGGATCTGCAAGGCAAGGATAAACTGGCTGCAAGCGCTCAGCCGGAACACAACAAGAATGTGCCCATTGTCACCAGATTTGCGAACCACGCCCGACAAGTTGTTCAAATATGTATGAGTGTGCACACTCAGCACACTTATAATTTTATTATTTACTCACTTAGTACCAGCCAGATTTCCGATTCCTTCAGTTGAAGGATCTTTTCCATTTTTGGATTCGACAAATGTCTCCGATTCTTTGGCTGTAAGTAAGATCACGGTGTAAATATTGATGCTAATTCAGTGTAATATACCAAACTTACATGTCATTGTGCTCCAAACTGGCCTTTTACGCAAAATTAATTAATAAATTTTTTAATTTCTGCAAACACTTCTGCAAACCGTTCGACGGCGTCATAAAAATAACGGAGGATGGCAAGGCTGCCACCGTGAGCGACTTTTATGCGAATTTTACTAATATAAGAAAATCCTAAATTTCTCAAAAACGGTTCAGGCGATTTTGATGAAATATGCATCAAAATGCTTGGAAAATTAATGCTAATCGTTGGCACTACCGTGCATTGTGGGCCATTGTCGGGGGGCAAAAATAATAGTTAGCGTCGAATTGTCGATTTTCGATTGCCGCTTGCTCCAGTTCCAATGACTGGTTCCGGTTCGCAAGCTCGCGCCACTCTTATCAGTGGAAAATATGAAGACGAGGCACCCCTACTAATATGCGTTTTTCACAAAAACGGCTCACACGATTGAGCTCCAAATTGGTAGACACACTCTTGAATATCTTTGTTATAAGCTAGTATACCGTGCAATGTGGGCCATTATCTTGGAACTTAGCAGTTGTCACATAAATATGGACGTAATTTTTTGACGGTTTTTTGTATGGGACTTTTGAGAGGTTGGTTCACTGATAAGCGTTTATCTCAAAAACTGTTCAGACGATTGAGCTGAGATTTTCAGAGTATATTCTTGAATATGTGCCTGAAGTTTTTGCATACCGTGCATATCGGGCCATTATCTGAGAGAGGAGATATAGCCCATAATGTGTGGAGCCGATTTTTAGGTGTCAAATTTTCGCTACCTGCAATGCTCAAACCCACCCACAGGTCAATAAAAACAGTAGTTCTTGCATTTCTCAACAATTTTGCATTTACAGATCTTTATTTTTTTGTATAAGTACAGAGAAATTAAAAAAATAAAAAATTTTAAAATGTTCCATATTCCATCGTTCCAATTCGACGCTAAATATCCGACGCTATTTTGACGCACATACAATGTTGCCCATGTTAAGTGTGCAGGCTTTCCTGCTCGCCAGAGTGACATTGTTTCCAAAGTTCCTGGCTTAATTTGGAGTTGTGAACCCTGCCAAGAAGTGGCATTCGAAATGCATACATTTATGAAGCAGACTCGCGGTGATTTTATGGAGCTCCAAGATGAATTTTACAATCTCACCGGGAAGTTTCGGAAGATGCAGTCTAAGTTTCATAGTTATAAGCTAGCTAATTCGCCTATGGCAGAAAAAGCTATCTTCAATCTGCTCAACCTAATCGTCCTCATTTTGCAGTAGCTACTAATGCACCTGATACACCTACAACAAGGAATGAGCCGTCTCTGATTTCCTTTGACGCCGATGCCGCGAGCTCCCCTGGCCTGGTATCTGCTCATGTTGACATGGAAATACTATCGACCACTGCTAATACTCTGGCTAACAAGGATGATGCTGGTGATTCTTCAGTTGTAGGCTCCTCTATAGCTGCCACGGATAATGCAAATTATCGTAATAAGCCTGTGCCTGATATCGATGGTGGTGCTGTTCCTACCGTGTCTCCTCCTGCTGCTCACGACGCTTCATCTTCTATAGCTCCTGCAGCAGCTCCATTAGCTGCTCCTGAACCAGCTTCTGCAGTTTGTTGTACTGTAGCTGCTAACGTTGCTGTCCCTTCAACTACCACAGTTCCGGCAGCAGTTCCATCAACTGCTCCTGCATCGGCTTCTGATGTCGGTGGGGGTGCAGTTCCTACCGAGCCTCCTGCTGCTCAGGCTGCTTCATCTAAAGCTCCTGCATCAGCTCCATTAGCTGCTCCTGCACCAGCTTCTACACTTTGGTCTGCCGTAGCTGCTAACGTTGCTGCTCCCGTTCCTGCTAGACATGATGTCTCTTCTACGTCTGCCAATGCTCGACTCTCTTTCCGTCCTATTGAAGCAGTTGCCCCACGAAAACATGTCTTTGTTTCCCGCCTTCGCCCTGATATCACTGAGAATGACTTAGATAATTATTTGATCACTTCTACAGGATGCTCGGACATATCGGTTCATAAATATATATTTTCAAAGCCTCGATCAATATCCTCTTTTAAACTGTACGTTCCATCTTCTCTTCTGACCCAAATTCTTCATCCTGATCTTTGGCCTAAATTCACTCTTGTTCGTGAATTTGAGCCTAAGCCGACTGCTACTTTTCCTATGTCCTCAAAAAACTTAAGTCGTCCCTTGTCATCAAATACCAGAACGTAAGGGGAATCAGAAGTAAACTCCAATTCCTTTACCTTAATAGTTTTGCTTTCGAAGCTGACATTTTAATGATGTTCAGTCATTGGCTTCAATCTCACATACTAAATAGTGAAATTCTGTGCGACTCTTATTGCATTTTTAGGGTTGACCGTAGCAATCGGAATGGAGGGGGTGTATTGATTGCTGTTAAGCAAAATTTTAATGCATCCATTTTTCATATTCCTAACACTGACGACATTGAATTTGTGTGTGTCTCAGTGCACATCGGAGACTCTTGCATATTCTTGAGCTGTTCCTATGTTCCTCCGTCTTCTGATGAATCCACTTATCTTAAGCATGCTTTAGCAATAGAGTACATTTCGAAAACCTGTCGCGACTGTGATTTTCAAGTCGTTGTGGGTGACTTTAATCTTCCCTTTGTTTCTTGGGTCTCTTCCCCCTATTCTGAATTTTTTCTTCCTTCTTGCCAGCATAGCTTTTTGGACAGTATGTTTGGTCTATCTCTGCTTCAAGCTAATTTCATTAAAAACTCGCTAGGTCGTATACTGGATTTATTGTTTACTGATAGTCCATGTGCTACTATATCTCGTACATTTCCAATTTCTTTGCCTGAAGATAATCATCATCCTACCATAGAACTCCAATTGGATCTTCCAGGCACAACCGAAGTAAAGCCAACTAAAGCGCTTCTTAGGCGTTGCTTTAGGAAGACAGATTACAATATTCTGAACAATTTGTTGCTTAATACTGACTGGTCATTTCTTAATCAAGTGCATTGTGTTGAAACTGCCACCAATCTGTTTTATTCTAAGCTGTACGAGCTATTCGATATCTCTATTCCTCAGGAGAGTGTAAGTAGCGCTCACAAAACTGTTCCATGGAGTTGTGCAAGCCTGAGACACTTGAAAAATGTGAAGTCTCGCCTTTTAAAAATTTACAAAAGATCTGGAAAAGCAACGGACTTTTCCAAATACTCGACTGCTAGGGCAAAATTTCAAGCCCAAAATCGAATTTGCTATAAAAACTACCTGTCTCGAGTACAGAGTAACTTTTGTAACGATCCAAAGAGCTTCTACCAATTCGTAAATACCAAGCGTCGTTCCAATGCCTTACCTTCTTCTCTTTTCTTTAAACATGAAAATGCCTCGTCCGACATTGACATTGCAAATCTCTTCGCAAAATTCTTTCAATCAACTTACTCGTCGTCCGATGCCAGCAAAGGCTATTCTTATCCTATTTCCTCATACGATTTCATAAGCTGCCTCACCATTTGTTTTTCTTCTGTCTTGAATGGTTTACTTTCCCTAAAATCTAACCTTTTTCCTGGCCCAGATAATGTGCCATCGTGCATCTTAAAGCAATGCGCAGACTCGCTGGCCTATCCTATCCACATCTTGTTTTCCAAATCACTTGAGCAGTCTAGATTTCCAACTCCATGGAAAGAATCTTTCATTATTCCCTTACATAAAAAGGGTTCTCGTTCTGACATTTCAAACTACAGGGGCATTGCGAAACTCTCTGCAATACCTAAACTCTTTGAACAAATTATAACATCTCAGTTACAGCACTCATGTTCTCCTTTTATTTCGCCGAACCAGCACGGATTTGTTAAAAACAGATCCATTACTACAAACTTACTGGAATTTACTTCTTCAGTGATTCATGGTTTCACTCAAGGTAAACAAACAGATGTTATTTTTACTGATTTTTAGTAAGGCTTTCGACAGTGTCTCTCATTGCCTTCTGATTTTGAAATTGCGTCTGCTGGGATTTCCACTGGGGCTTCTTAATTGGATAAAATCTTATCTCCAGTCTAGAACTCAGAAAGTAGTCTTTAATAGTAGCACTTCTTATCCGGTATTTGTGACCTCTGGAGTTCCCCAGGGCAGCCATCTTGGACCTCTTCTCTTCGTGTTATTTATTAATGACCTGCCTAATGTAATTAAGCATTCTCGTGCGCTGATGTACGCAGATGACTTAAAGATATTCCTGAGCCACAACTCGCCCAACGATTCTGCTTTGCTTCAGGTTGATTTGAATTCCATATTTATGTGGTGCTCTTACAATTTGTTGCATTTAAACAGGGACAAGTGTAAATCTATGACTTTTTATCGTAGAACCCCTCTTCTGATTAACTATTTATTGGATTCTTATCAACTTGAACAAGTTGAATCTTTCCATGATCTGGGTATTACCCTCGACCATAAGCTTTCTTTTGGCACTCACATTGAACTTTCTGCGAATAAAGCCATGGGATTGTTAGGTTTTATTAAACGTTGGTCTAAGGAGTTCAATAATCCCTACACGACCAAGCTTTTGTTTATATCCCTAGTGAGGCCTATTTTGGAGTTTGGTTCGTGTATTTGGAACCCTCAAGCACTCACCCTGTGTAAACGTATCGAATCTGTCCAGAAGCAGTTCCTTTTGTTTGCCCTTCGCAACCTGGGTTGGGACCCACAGTTGAGACTTCCTCCCTATATTTCCAGGCTTAAGCTTTTAGACTTACCTTCACTTGAGCATAGACGTACCATGTGGGTATAATGTTTCTAAACAAGCTTATAAAGGGTAATATTGACGCTGAGTACCTACTCGGACGCGTGAACCTTAATGTCCCTTCAAGACAAACACGAAACTATATTCCCTTGAGGCTTCCTGTTGCTTCTACTTTATATGCCTCTAATTGTCCTTTTCGCATTCTGTGTAGGGATTACAATAATATCTTTCCTCTTCTCATTGATAACCTTTCCGACGAAGGCCTGCGGTCTTTTATTCTTCAGAATCTTGCACTTGCATAGTTTCTAGTTTTTCTAGGAAGTTCCTTCCGATCACCAACGCTGCGAGCAGGGGCGTAGCTGGTCATAACGACAAAATAAATTACCCCCACCGGATCGGAAGGTGTTTCTTCTATTTACTCTTTTTGTTTTCCTTTCTATCCCCCCTATTTTGTATCATTTTATATTCTATTATATTGTAGCTGTGTCTTTTAGACGAAGCTGCAATTAAAAATAAAAAATAAATAATAACAAAAAAAAATAAAAAATAAAGCATAAACCAAAACGTAGCTGTGCTATTGATTTAATACGAATTTTAAACGAAAATAATTTAAAGGTAAACCCCTTTTACAAATTTAATTTCTCTGATAAGCCTGATAAAAATCAAATAGGAGGCGGGTCCTATTTACATATTGACTTATCGAAGCAATTAAATAAACTCTCAGTTATTCCCAAACTTCCCGATATTTTAAGCATTGATGTCAATATTGACGGACTTCCTTTGTTTAATAGCTTTCGTTCTCAATTGTGGCCCATTTTGATTAGAGTAAATAATGTAAATAAATGTCCGGTCTTGCCAATAGGCGTTTTTTCGGGTCACAATAAGCCATTAAATTCAAAAGAATTTTTGTCAAAGTTTACTAGTGAGTTGTCCGATATTATGAAAAATGGTCCCACCATTTTAAATAAGAAAATCAACTTAGAACTTCGAGCGATTGTTTGCGATGCTCCTGCAAGAGCATTTGTAACTGGCACACCTGGGCATACATCCAGTCATGGCTGTTCCAAATGCATACAGGTAGCTCACAAAGTAGATTCTGTTTTAACATACAGTACAACATGTGCTGATTTAATTACAGATGAAGACTTTTTGAACAGAAAATATCGCTTACATCATAACGTAAATTATTTGAGTGCTCCTTCCGCTTTTGAAAAACTTGGAGTGCTAATGGTTACGCAAGTTCCGCTCGACTGCATGCATCTTGTTGAATAGGGTGTCATGCGTAAATTTTTAGAAAGACTAAATAATAATAAAATGCTATGTAAACTATCAAAGGATGACAAAGGAAAGATTTCCCAAATCTTGTTGTCAATGCGAAAATATTTCCCCGAAGAGTTTGCACGCAAACCGCGAACATTAGTAGAGCTTCCAAATTGGAAAGCCCTTGAGTTCAGGCAGATTTTGTTATATACTGGGATTGCAGCTCTTAAAGATACAATGAATGATAACCAGTATTATGAATTTTTGTTACTGCACTGTGCATATAGACTGCTCTGCTCCCAAAAATAAGGACCAACAAATATAGAAAATTCTCAAAAAGTGTTAAATCTATTTGTTGAGAACTTTCCTCTTGTTTTTGGGGAGAATAGTGTTTCCTACAATGTTCACGGTTTGCTCCATGTAGGCGACACTGTCAAGCAAGTCGGAGACCCGGTTGCAGGCTCGTCGTATGCCTTAGAAAATTATTTGCAAACTCTTAAGAGATTTGTCCGAAAGCCTACACAGATCCTACAACAGATATATAGGAAAATAGTTGAAGATAGCTTTGAAGGCGGGAAGGTTAATGAAATAAAACTAGTGGCCAAAATTTTTTATATGCAGGGATGTACTCTTAGCAGTGGCAGCCCTAATAAAAAAAATTATCCTTCGTAGAAGGATAGTGCCCAATTAGGATAGAGTCATTTGAAGAAGAATTAGGAGAAATATTTATATTAGGCAGAAGATTTTTCGAAATTAGGCCCTTTTATAATGACCATAAGTTCATTAGATGTGGGGATTTGTATAGGTAATTTTAAAGAAGAAACAGGGTTAGAAAAATTTTTTATTTCGGACTTTCATTGGAAGACCGTGCCCATGCCGTATAAGGGGGAAATAGTGGTAGCTCCACTTTTACATCTTCATTAGTATATATAATATTTATTATGTTACTTTTACTTCACTTTTCTGAATCTTTGTTCTAAATTGGAGGTGTTTAATCCGTAGGCGTAATAAAAATACGAATCGGACATATCTGTAGTGACGGCGCTTTAGAAAAAAAAAATAATTATGGTATGGGTTTTCTAAAATTCTAAAAATATTTTGTGAGTTTTTGAACACCCTTAAAGCATTTTTAGTTAGATAAAATAATCAATATACATTTTTACCCTTAAGGGCGGTATCCACGGGTCGCGAAAAATTTCTCGTGGAAAAGTTGATATTCCGCAGATTCTAAACAGTCTGCTAAGCCGCTGCTATAAACACGATAACACAATTTTTTCTTTCGATTAACGTTTCAAAGTAACCTTACGCTGCTCTGGCGCTGTTAAGTATCCCCGCGAACTTACAAACAACAACATCTGGCAGGATTATGAATATAATTTAATATATTTTATTATTAAATGAAATTAATAATAAATTAATTCTTCTTATCATTATGACTTTTGACAATCAGCAGTATTATTATGTTATGTTAGTAATTGTCTCTTCCGACATTTTCCTTAAATGCAGTTCGATGTAGTCCCGAGCAGCGGCACCTAACTAACACCTTGTAACGCCCTCTTTTCGTGGCACGGGCATAGCTCGCCGTTGCCAGGGCTTGTCACAGAAATTATTGGTTTCTGGGACGCTTGGTTCTTGTTTGCTGAAATCGTTCACCCGCCCAAATAAGTAGACACAGGGTGGTTCGTGGATATAAGCTTAATTTAATTGAAGTTTCTCTCAGAGGGTGACCTTGGTCCTTGAGGTCCCGGGGGCCGATCTGGATTGCCTACCCGCGTATGTCGTGGCTGTACCCTACCTGATGCAGTGCGTCAATCTTGGTGGACACAGCCAGGGAGCCGATTCGGAGACCGCACACTCTGTGGCTCACCGACCGCCGATTCGGAAACCGCGGGGTGGGAGTTGGACGGGCAGCGACGGTGCTATTCAACCGGGAATCCCGTCCAGACACATATGACGATTCGGAAACCGCACACCTGGAGCCGATCACAGTCGATTCGGAAACCGCACTAGTGATCCCTTTGGTTGAGGTAGTTGGTACTTAATTGTTGATCTGCCACTCGAAGGTGTTGACTCGGCCGAAGCCGGGGACTGAGTCCCTTGTCAGTGCGTTGATGCTCTGCTTTTATAGGCTGCTGGGCGCAGCCGACGGTGGCAGCGAGCGCAGCTGATCGTTTCAGAGCGCGCGATATCGATAACGCTGGCGTGGTTGATCAGCTGGCTACCTATCGATTGATGGCGCGCCCTTTTGTGGTTTAAAGTGCGCGCGTGTTTTGAATCTTTAATTTAACTTATTCTAAGGAAATTATAAAATATGACTTCTGGTGTATATGTTGATGATAGATATAGGTTGCGAGCACGTGGGGCGTCGCACTCCCCCCTCCTTTACCAGGTCGGGGCTTTCTCCTTGTGGACCTGGATGGTGTCTCAGCCGGTTGGCTAGTCGGGGTATACGCTGGTACGGTGCGTGTGGCGGCGGTAGCTGCGGTGGTGGCTGCCGTTGCCATGGTTGACGGTGGGGAGTTGGCGGATGCGGTGGTAACTGTTTGGGTATGGGCAGTGCGCTTTTATCCCTGCTGGCGTGAACAGTCCAGCCTCGGGGTCGGGCAGCTTGGTGTCCTCACCCGCCTGTATTAAGATGCTGATTCGCCGGATTGGGATCTTTCTGGGCTTTCTCCAGCTTTGTATCCACCATGTTGTCGGTTTGGAGACCGTGCGTTGAATGGTTCGTATTTCAGTCTGACGGGCTTTCATTGGAATTACGTACTTACTTCAATCTCGATTCAGGATCATTTGGTTTTCGATTAGGATACGTACTTGAAATTAGCTTTTTCAGATTGAAGCAAGCCTTTTAGTATTGTCGCAATCCTTTCAAACTTTAAATTTCAATCCAAAGATCAATTTTTATGTGTGATTTTAGTTCGCCTTTATTTTTCTGTGTAGAGGCATAAAAACAATTACATATTATTCGTTTACCGCTGATTTATGAAACTTTTGTACAGTACACCTGGCCTGCTTATATCCTCACCTCGTACTTCACCGAATGTCGAAAAAAGTTGTAACCACTTGTCAAAGACAAAATGGGCGATTATTAATCCAGGCACCTTTTTAATTGTGTGCGTAAGGCAACAAAATGTTGTGACGAAATGTTTTGCATCTTTTCTAGTGCGAACTCTCATATGACAGAGTGAGACAACAACACACAAAGCGATCATGTAGCTTCGGCCGGCCTCGCAGTCGTCGCTTTTCGGCTTGTGGCCAACATTGTGAGCGCCGACCATGAACCTAACCTTTCTGCCGAATAACTTTAGTGTTTATTGTCCATGTGGACTGGTATAATTAAGTTCACTTCTTAACTAAAGGTTACATACCTGGGCTGGGACTGTCCCAATGTCGAAAAGTGCACGATGAATGGATTTTTAAATTTGTTGAACACTTTTTTTATACGCTCACCTCGAGAATAATTTAACAAATTGTAATAAAAACCCCTTGGCTAGCACAAAACTGTAACTGACTGAGCCTGAAATTATGCCTGGCCAAATAAATCTACATTTGACGAATGGACTGACATTAACATTAAGACATTAGGACATTTACTAACTACTACATTTGACGAATCCACAAATAAAAATAATAACATTCAAAATTACCAAGTATATATAATATTTACGCAACCTAAACTTAAAATTAATTAGCGTTGGATGGTCATGGAGGCCACCCTTCGACCGCATTTCGCCTAAAAAAGTGCTCCAGCAGATCTTGCGATAGACTGGTTGTTAAAATATACTCTTTTTGTACCGCTTAGTCAAAAATGAGTGCATTTGCTGCAGCGAATGGTTGCTTTTTGTGACTCCCTTTTAAAATAGGAGACAATTTTTTAATTGCACCTCCTGCAACTGTGAATGCGCCATTAAATTCGGAACAATGGGCATAGCCACGAATGCGCTTATTTTCTCCAACAGCTGTTGCTGCGCTTCTATGGAACAGCCATATGGCTGTTTTGCGGGCATACAGATATAGTTGAGCGTTGAACGTTTTGAATTAAAAGTATTAAACCAGTCGTTAACCAGCTTGAACTTAGCTGTCTCCAAGGCATTGTCCTTCACCAAGCCTAAAGCTTCGTAAGCATCGTAAAATTGCATTTGCTGTTGTGTTGGACTATAGTCACCGGAACTTTTAACATGGAGGTGTTCTTCTGAAATTTGCCATAATATGGAAACATTTGCATCGCTTGCCTTACAGAGTGTGCTTTTAAAAGCTTGCCGTCTATAACGATTCCAGAATCTATATAATGATTTCTTATCAGTTTGATAAGATGGGGCACATCTGCGAACACGAACACCTTCAGTTCCGTATTCGACGGATGCTCAAACCATGTTTTGTCTGAAAAAAAAGTGTGTAAAACCACAATAATAATTTAATTTATAAAATTTACAAACGCTCTTCTTACCTGGGGAAATTCCAAGTTGATTTCACAACTTACAGTTTCCTGGTCCCATGTCCGACAATAATGCCGCAGCATGGTAGTTAGCACTGGTTAGTTTAAATATTAACTATTTTAAAACTCTTACCGCCATTGGCTCGCCAAAATCATTATATGTAGGCTGCTTCCACGACTTAAAAATGCCATGTACCATTGCTACTTGCACATATTCTTTTGGCGGCTGAACAGCACTTTGTGAAGCATCCCACTCAAAAGATGAGGCCAATTTCATCTCATCAAACATTATGGTGCACACTTTGTCTGCTTTATCCATATCGGTTGTGTTTTCCATTTGATTAATAACTAAATCTAATGGCCCTGGTTTGATTTCGACAAACTGGCGACGGTAACAGTTTTAAAATCGTTAATATTTAAACTATACAGTGCACACTGGGACAGAATGGAAAACTGACCGGCAAAAAATAGTAACGTCGTTGTCTTTGGACTTAGACGTGTCAAAATCAGTACTCGGAGATTTTTGGGTGCTCTGTTTCATTTCTGGCCATATTTTTCCGATCGAGTATAGGTTTTTGGGTGCACCAATTTCATCTCTGGCAGTATTTTTTGGATCGGGTGGGAGGGGTCTGACTTATGGAGGGGAAAGGGGGTGAACTCTATCAAAAAATAAAATGGGGAATCGTTTTATAGGTTTTTGGCTGCTCCGATTTCATTTGTAGCAAAATTTCACCGATCAGGAGATCGATGAGCAACCCAAAGAAGAGAAGCGCGGGGCTAATCGAACAGTTTCCCCACAATCATGAGTTCAATTTAGATATTTGAAAAAGCAATCTATGTAATAGTTTTAGGCCAAAAAAAACAAATTCAAATTTATTTCAAATTATTAAAAAAATAAGCTTTTAAAAAAGTCTACATCATTCCATGATATTTCTTCTTCGTCGTTTTCATCGACATCTTCGTTTTTTTCCTTTGCATCCTTACACACTTCTGCCTCTTCGTGCGTGGGCACATCTTTCTCCCGTGTGCCCAATAGTTTTACAACTTCTAGCGGAATATATCGACCTGATTTTTTTTTCTTCATTCTTAAATATGAATTAATATTCACTTGAAATTTAAGCTTTGCCAGTTAGTTACATATGTACAGACAGAATACATGGATACACACACGATAAACGTAACAGTGTTGATTAATGATTCAATTTACAGTGTTGCCGAAGCTCGGTCACGCACTGCAGATAAATAGTGCAGTAGGGCTTATAGCTAGCTTATTATCTAGTCATTTTACTACATTAGGCAGTAAAAAATTGTTCTTAAACTTTTGTCTAGAGTTCCATATTTTTATAATTTTTATAATTTTTATAAAAATTATAAATTATTTCAGAAATAGTTTTAAGCCAGCTCAAGGTCGTGTGTCTTTTGTGTGCCTTTAAAATTAAAAACACAATTATTTGGTTTCGATATGCCGTCGGCACTCGTCGACAACGTTAGGCTAATAGACATAGAGAGGAGAGAGCGAACAAGACTTACGTTAGAGAGCTAACGCATTCAGCAGAGAGAAGAGAGAGCTTTGAACCACAGAGAAGACTTCTACCAAAACAATTACATTTACGCGGCAGCGACAGCGGAAAGAAACAATAAACAAATCAAAATATACAACAAAACGCACAATGGGACGACTCAACAATAATAATTGCACTAAACGAAACTAACACTACGACAAAAATTATGATGTATGTATGTATAAATATGTATGTTTTGTATTATTGAATTTAATGTAATAATAAACGAGAAGGTCAAGCTAACTGCATCTGTGCCCAAGTTTTTATACCCTTGCAAATGCTGTTTTTGAAACGTCAGAGTTTAAGAACGCTTACATAAAAATCAAAAATCTTTCTAACTAAAATCCATTTGCCGACAGATAAACATCTGATTTCAAACACATAAAATTAACAATCGCCGAGCTTTAGAAAGATAAAATTGAAAACAAAAAAGTTTTTCTCACTAAGACTGATTTTCCGACCGATCGGTTCTATGGCTGCCTTCAAAAAATCGAATTTTTTTTTTTTTGCTTAAATAGCTACCCAAACTATCCAAGAATGTGTCCCTAAAATTTCAGAAGCAAATTCAAAATATTTTTAAAGTTACAGGAGAAATAGTGAACAAGTGTCTAGATTTTTTATATACGAATTTTTATACACGATTTTTTAAATACGATTTTTTTTTATATACGAAAACTTTGACGTGCGATATCTCGGTTTTTCATTTTTACGATTTTTCCTAATTGGCGGAAAGATTGGGAAAAAATTAAACGTCCTATCGAAACGAGACAAAATTAATTGTATTCTGGATTGAAGTCTCTTCAAGTTGAACCTAAAAAACCTTAAGAAAGTTATGACTAACCCACTTTTTAAAAGATCTGAAGTGAATTTTTTTTTCAAAATAAATTATATTTTTTTTTTCTCACTTTTTGTTCAATTTTCTTGGTTTAACTAGAAGCTATACCATTGAAAATAGAAAATTTTTTGGGTTTTTTTTGTTTCAGATGGAAATTGCGACCTGCATCTTTCCCGCCGCACGACACATGCACACTCAAGGCGCCTCGGCGAAATGCTTGTACCAGGCATAATATGACATACATTTAAATGAACAAATTTGAGAAGACTGTTTAAATATATAACAATAAAACCGGAAAGTTTCGTTTCAATCGAATATTTCTTTCCTTCCAAAAAAAGTCCTCGGAAAAATCGATTTTTTTAAGCTTCTAAAGCAGGCTCCCACTTCAGATAAAGTCATCCGATTCAGACCAAATTTTGCGAATCTATTTGAAAACCTATAAAAAAAAGTGATCAGCGAGTTTAAGGACACTAACATTAAGACAAAAAATTTTTTGTACTAAGACCCATTTTCGACCGATCGGTCCTATGGCAGCTATAAAATATAGTCATCCGATTTTGACCAAAATTTGCAAATCTGTTTCAAAGCATATAATATCAATTACGCTGAGTTATATGACGCTAGCATTGAAAACAAAAAAGTTTTTTTTACTAAGACCCATTTTCCGACCGATGGTTCCTATGATAGCTATAAGATATGGACATCCGATCTAGACCAAAATTTGCAAATCTGTTTGAAAGCATAAAATATTAATAATGGGC
This sequence comes from Lordiphosa magnipectinata, assembly GCA_037044535.1. Lineage (NCBI taxonomy): Eukaryota > Metazoa > Arthropoda > Insecta > Diptera > Drosophilidae > Lordiphosa > Lordiphosa magnipectinata. The sequence continues at coordinate 6,050 of JBAMBO010000030.1, read as the reverse complement.
GAATTTAAGGCCGCCAACATTGAAAACAAAAAAGTTTTTCTCACTAAGAACCATTTTGTGACCGATGGTTCCTATGGCAGCTAAAAGATATTGTCATCCGATCCGGTCGTTCCGACATATTAGCAGCGTGCAGTAAAAAGAAGACTCTGTGCAAAGTTTCAGCTCGATAGCTTTAAAACTGAGAGACTAGTTTGCGTAGAAACAGACAGACAGACGGACAGACGGACGGACGGACAGACGGACGGACAATGCTAAATCGACTCAGCTCGGCGCCCTGATCAAGAATAATTATAGTTTATGCGTTGCAAACTTCTGGGCAAAATTATAATACCCTTTGCAAGGGTATAAAAATAAACACAGGCTCCCTGAAGAAGGCGCAACAAGCGGCCGAATCGCGTAGGAGAAAAAGAAGAATTGGAGAGTTTATAGATGTTGCGAATATAAACTTAAGTTTTAGATTTGAGATCGATATCTCAAAAATTGTGGGAGTTATTCAACATTTTTTATTGTGGGGCGGGGGTGGGCGTGGCAAAAATTTGAAATAAACTTGATCTGCGTGCAGACAATAGGAGTCTAGATTTCAAAATTGGTTGCTCTAGCTCTTCTAGTCTCTGAGATCTAGGTGTTCATACAGACAGACGGACAGACGGACATGGCTATATCGACTCGACTGCTGATGCTGATCAAGAATATATATACTTTATATGGTCGGAAATGATTCCTTCTGCCTGTTACATACATTTGCACGACTTTAGTATACCCTTTTACTCTACGAGTAACGGGTATAAAAATAAAAGCTTGTGACATACAACGGAGCGGTCTGTTAAGTTAGAACGAGAAGATGGGATTGTAGCTTCTAGCGGAGCACGCGCTGGTTCCGGCTCAAAGGACGTCAGTAAAGGGATGGGCTCAGAAGGGTTATACCACCGTGCTACACACTCGCTTGCTCTACAAATAATTCTATCAGATTCGCGTGCTGGTTTGAAGGGACAGGACAATGCTCGATAAAACTCGCTGGAAAGGAAAAATAAAAAGGGAGAATAGACGGACAGCAGAAAGGAATAGAGAAGCCTAGAAGAAAGGACATTACGCGAAGGACTAGACAAATACCCGTGTTGGGTTCATTGCACGGGCTAATGCTGTTTGTGAGGCTGCGCTGATGTTACTGCGACAGCAGATGTTGCCCACCCTACCTGATCACCATGCCGCAAGACCCAAGGAGAGGTCGGTGATCCTTATAAAAACACACAAACTATCTCATTGCCATACTACGACGACGCATGGCTCCATATAAAACGACAAACTAAAACATTTTCAAAAATTAATCACAAAATTTATTTAAAAGATATTCCTCATGCTTCAAACTCAAATCAAAATTCATTTCACTGACAAGGGCAGTTTAAATATTTAAAATAACTATATCAAAATTAAAGGGTATGAACTAGCAAGGTAAATAAAAATAAAAGAGATTTAAAAAGGCATGTAAAAGCTCAGCAGAAGACTGCACGAAATAAAATTAAATTTAAATAGGGGTAAAATTTTTAAGTATGATGAGAGTTAAAATATAAAAAAAAATTAAGATTTCTTTTCAGGTTAATATTATTTTCATGACTTAAAAGCAATTAAAATTGGGGTTCAGAGTAGAGTAGTGCAAACAACAAGAAAATTCGATCAATTCCAATCACTAGTGTAGAAAATTACAGGGTATGCTTTTCAAATATTACTCTCTTCTGGCCAAAAGCCCAAACGCTAAGCATCTCTTTTCTTTTGCACTTTACTCTTTAAGGGATTTTCTCTGTCGGGTGATTTAGTTATAAGAGATTACACTTACATTCATTGTCATTTATTCACCGTTGCGAGCGCTCCCAATCGATGCAGCTTCTGAAAGTATAAGATCACCAAGCACAGAGAAAAAAAAAATTTATACACCCAAAAAAATATAGTTTCACAAAAGAATTTTGATGCTTTGAACCAACTCTCTCGCTCGCAATATGGCGGACCGAAAAACGGATGAGGAGCAGAGAGAAAAGGAATAGAGAAAATTGACATATTGATGGATGGATGGAAAATATTTTCAGGGATTATTTGATTTCTAGATTCTTCGTTGTTTCTACCGTACAAAATTCATTCTCACCTCACCAATTCACAACAAAAAAAAAAAACAAGCGTTTAATTATTCAGGATTGGCGCTTTTTTCATATTTGGCCACTGACGCCGGCCATGCAATTGGCGATAGAACTTTCTCGTTTCTTACACGAGACACAAAAAAAAAACGATTTTTCACAAAGATTCCATATTTGGGTTTGATTTTAGACGAATTTTAGGCGTTTTCCCGGTTTTCCACTCTACTTCGATCCCGATTTACACAAAATCAGCCGCTCCGCCGAGTTCAGATTTATCAAATCTAACCGAAATACGCAGTTTACCAAAAGCTCTCTCTGGTCGACGATTGTGGATTCTTCTTGTGGCTTGACTAAAATAACAGGGCATTCAAGGCGAAGAGCAAATTTGGATTACGCGCTGATTTTTGAGAGAGCGCAACTTCGATCCAAGCGCTGACGACCTTTGTACTTTCTTTTTCGGGCTTGGCGCTTAAGTCCACATTGGGCTGGCTCGTATAGAGCTCAAATCAGGCTTATTATTAGGTGCCACACCTGCAAGAAAGGAGTGGAGACGAATGCCAAACGCCCGATCGGCGACAACACGACTAATTTGGCCACTTACCGCTGTGAGGGGGTGGCACTTTAAATTTATGAATTCTCTCTGGATACGACTGGCACTTGACTTGCTTGATTCTACATATTCACAGCACTTGAAAATAATTTTGTCTGAAACTTTTCGAAAAAAAAATTGATTTGCTCTGTTTGAGGGGAATTTTCAACCTTTCTTGACGAACAGCAATCTCTAATAGAAAGATGCCTGCTTCATCGGCTCGAAAGAAAGCTATTAACAGAGTCTGTGAGATCGTCGCCATTTTTGGCCTGCACTCTCACTCAGTTATCTGCGTATCTGAGCATCTCCATCTTTTACCAATTACGTGGAATTAACGAGCCCTCGGTGGCGCTAACAAACTAAAAGATTGCCTATTTCTAGGATGCAAAGAGTATCTTGGGGATTAAATACAGCGACAAGCGCACTACAAGCTGGAAAACAAATCATTTGTAAAGGGGTTGTTCCAGACCCTGCTCTGGAGGAGATTGCGTTTGCGCAATGAATCCAACAATCCTAAGCTTTGTCCCACTGTGCCGTCTTGCCAATTGACGCTGCTGCCTTTTCTCCCAAATGATATGAAATGCGCTTCTGTTTGTATGTGTGTGTTCGTTTAATGTTTGTCTTCGTTTAGACCCAAGTGATGTGATTGTGTGTGATATGAATTAATTGTACATTTATATGTTTTGTCTGCCAATCATCTAAGCGCCATGCGGTTCCAGAAAAATGTGATTAGGCGAAAATTGCATTAGTGATCGCAAGAACGACAATTAGTGTGGCCAGATGGGCAAAATACCAAAATTAGTGATGGCAAACATAAAGACAAGGCGGTAAATTCAAATAAGACTTAAGTTAATATAAAAGTAAAGATAAAATTATACAAAATAGGTTTCCGGCTCCAACATCCTCCCCCTGTTGAAAGGATCCACGTTCATTTCAAATTAATTAATTGGGAGAGGTGCTATTTTGTGAATAGGGCGTCGTAGTGTACCCTTGCTGGTTTGTAGGTCCACAACTCTGACCCTTCCATCCTTTCCTGCAATAGTTGACGTGACTCGAGCGAGATTCCACTGTTGAGGTGGTGTATTATCCTCGTGAATGATTACCAATTGCCCTTCACATATGTTGGGCTGTGTAGATGTCCACTTTGACCTTCGTTGCAGCGTGTGTATATAATCGCGGTGCCACATGTCCCAAAACTGCTGCTTTAGGAATGTTACTCTTTGCCAACGATCCAGATACTTCAGCTGAGAATTGGAAGCTGACTTATACAAGGATTCGTCTGGAGCTGCAAGTAGAGATGAGCCAATCAGCAAATGAGCAGGAGTAAGAGCGCTGCCGTCATTCGGGTCATCGGATTGAGGAGCGATAGGCCTCGAATTCAGGATGGCCTCCACTTCTGTCAAAATAGTTGCCAATTCTTCGTAAGTAAGATGTGCTTGCGAGACGTTTTTAATGAGCAACGTCTTAGCGGACTTCACCGCTGCTTCCCAAAGCCCACCAAAATGGGGCGCTCTGGGCGGAATAAATAAGATTTCGAATCCTTTGACAGCGCTATAGGATTTGATCAAATCAACTGTCGGTGCGTCGATTACTTCTTGATTGAAGTTTGCCAGCTTGTTGGCAGCGCCCACAAAATTTGTTGCATTGTCGCAATATAGCTTCTTGGGAAGACCGCGTCGTGCGATAAACCTTCGAATGCACAATAAAAACGCATTAGTTGACAGATCAGTCACCAACTCAATATGTATTGCCTTTGTCGCGAAGCAAACGAAGACTGAGACATAGGTTTTGTATGGGGGTTTTCCACGTATTTTGTATGATGTCATGAATGGTCCACAAAAATCGACACCTGTCACCAGAAATGGTCGTTCACCGCGAAGGCGATCAGCAGGAAGATCTCCCATTAACTGCTGCATTAGACGTGGTTTGTATCGGAAACAAATGGTGCAATTTCGGACCACTTTCCGCACTAACACTCTAGCGTTGATTACCCATAATCTTTCTCTCAATATGGAAATCAGAATTTTGCAATTGGCGTGCAAATTTTGTTGGTGTAAGAATTCGAGGTAAAGTCGAGTGAAGCGATTTGAGCTAGGGACTATAGCGGGAAATTTAGCATCAAAGGGTAGCTCCGATTTAGCTAGTCTGCCGCCTACTCTTAGTATTTTCACATACACACAGTTCTCAAGTTCCATTTGATGAAGAAATGGAGCCAGGCTCTGCATGCTGGGCTTTAATGACTTTCCGTTTTCTATGAGTTTAATGTCATCCCCAAATGCTGACTGCTGTATATGCCCTACTATTCGCCAGAATGTTACGTTAAGCTCTTGTGCTGGTATATGTACGATTTCACTAACCTTAAGTAGACGATTGGGTGAGACTCTGTTAAAGAAGCGATAGACATAGGAAAGAATTCTGAGGATGCGCATATATGACGACGAATTTTCAATAGTCTCGTTGATTATTGAATGAGAGGTTTCTTTTGATGATTGATTGTGAACCACAGATGAATGTAAGGTAGTTGTAGGTAGCTCGTTAGATATTACGACTGCTCTACTCCTCACTTCTATTGGAGTTGGAAGTGGTTCACTCAAGACTGGCCACTCTTCGGGTGGGTCTTTTAAGAATTCTGGACCTGTCAGCCACATGTTGGTTTGAAGATCGGATGTACTGCAGCCTCTTGAAACGATGTCAGCAGGATTCTTAGCTGATGGAACATGACGCCATTGAATGTTGCTGGAGTCCTCTTGCAATTCAGCTATTCGGTTCGCAACAAAGCAATTCAATTTCGAAGAATGCATCTTAAGCCACTGGAGTACGATTTTGGAGTCGGTCCAAAACGTAACTTTGTTGATATATGGCATAAGCTTTAGCTGAAATTTCCGAAATGTTTTATTAAGCAAAACTGCTGCGCATAACTCCAGCTTAGGCACCGATTGGACTTTGATGGGAGCGACTTTAGACTTTGCGATTAACAGTGTTGTATGAATTAGTGAATCGATTTCCATGCGAATGTAGATGCAACACCCATATGCTCGTTCAGAGGCGTCTGCAAATCCATGGATGTCACCCTTGACTTGGAGTGACGTATGTACACAGCGAGGAAGTTTTAGTTGCGAGGTATTTTGAAGATCGTTTCTCAAATCACTCCATAGCTGATTTAGATTTTCCGGTAATGGATCATCCCATCCAAGCTTTAGTAAGTGTAAGTCTTGCAATAGTATTTTGCATCGTATAATGATTGGACTCATCAGTCCGAGGGCATCGAACATTCTTACAATTGTTGACAAAACTATTCGCTTTGTAGCGGGTTCAGTTAGCTGAAGGTCGAATCGGTA